>JASFXZ010000040.1:3254729-3482395 GCA_032209605.1 Mactromeris polynyma
GATGATGAAGTGGGGGCACCTGTGTCCTGTGAACACATTTCTGGTTATTAATTATAAAATTATGTATTGGCTACCATTTATGACCTTTATGTATCATTTATTATCCTACATTGCAGCTAAACCAATTAAAACTGATGATATGTCTACGTTCAAACCTCCACCAAGTGAATCATCTTGTACTTATACAAGTGTGGTAAGCACTTATTCTGTTTCATTTTTGCTTGTATATAGTCAAACATGCTTAACTTTTTTTCTTTTCTTTTTTTAATCGTTTATTTCAATAAAATCTTATGTACAATACAGAATATTTCTTCATATCATTAACATATAATGATTTTAACAGTTTTTTGGAAATATGATCTTTCGTACCATGAAGCATATCAAAAAGGTGGGTGAGATGTTTCAGGTAATAACATCGAATATGTTTATCTAGTACGAAACGAAAGCTTAACTTTGTTGGTATGTTTAGGCCTTTTATCCTTAGTTACATTTTTCAGATCATTACATGTATGACATGTGGTAGATAACAAAAGATTGGGATGTTTTGTTGAGGCTTTGTCAAATTACATTGTTATTTTAAATAAGAATTTGATATTCAAAAAAACAAGAGAAGGCAGCAATTTGGTTGCCAGGTTACCTGTGATTTCAGGCAGCAAGTATTGTTTTACTTAATTTGTAAAATCTGTGTTCAGTTGAAAGTTGTGTCCATTGGTATAGTCTTCCAAATTTGTCAGAAAGTCATACACATTGTATATAGAATTAACACTACAAGATGTTGTCTGGATCCTACATGTTGCATGTAGTACCTTGACATAATTATTTCTTGTTATTTTCAGCCACAATCTGAGGATGAAGTACCCATGTATCCAGAACAGAGGTTTTATAACAGAAAGAAAAACAGACCAGCTTCGTCTATATCTGAAGTGTTAGAATTAATGGAACGAAACAACGGTGTCAAAGGTTTGTATTGTTACTTGTATCTACAACATTGACCCATTTTTATCCTGAAGAAAAACTTGCACAAGGGGAAATTTAAGGGGCGTTAACTCTGTATAAATAGTAATTTAACTTTTCTATTGTATGTCTATTTCGGTTATATTTAAAAATACGTTCCAAATGAAGCAAATATGTTTTCTGTACAGCTAATACAATATTTCTTGTAGCATTCTTTAAATATGTTATAATGGATTAAGCCATGGACATATGTTCATGGTTACTAACATAACATTGCATGTAACAATTTACTAAAACTGTATTTTCTAGATGATTCAGAAGTTGAAGATTTTGTCACTATTGGAAATGGTCCATTACTTCCTGTTACTATGGAAACCACAGCATTGACATGTGTATGTAGTTTAGCACTTAGATAATTTTTATTTATGAGATATACCGGTAGATTATGTTTTAGTTATTGAGAAAACGTTTTCTAGTTGAGTTGACATACCTGATGGTTTTGTATGTACTATAGAATGTTTTATAGATGAAGTTTTCTCTTATTATGTTTCTTTCTCTATCTATTTTGTTATTCAAATACCATATAATTTAATAACTAATTAGCAATTTGATATACAATCATGATCACTGAATGACCATTATTTCTGTATTGATTGATCATCAGTTGCTGATAGCTTCTGGTATGACTTTTTTACCGATGGACATATTTTGTTAAATATGAATTGATAACTTTTATTTTTTATTGAGGAAATAAGGTGTAAATTTATAAAATTTTCTATCTTTTGTATATCACAGCATGATGATGATGATGACAATGATGCAGACAATGAGTCAGAATCACCTTCTCCCCCGCCACCTCTTCACCATATAAGTGAATACAATGGTGATAGTGGGTACGAAGCTGAATCTAAACCAGACGAGGAGCAAGACACACTCATGAAAGACATTTATCATGGAATTGAGAGTGATGCAAGTTACCATAGTGATGATGTGACTCCCAATGGGGAAGTTGCACAGACTTTTGAGAAGGGAGATAATTTCCCGCCTTCACCTAGTTCTAAAAATAGTAACTATGTGTCTGACACAAACTCTCCGTTTTCACATTCTGATAATGTTTCTTCTGGAAATGTATCGCCGACTGTGAAAAACAATTCGGATATTGTGAATTATGGATTTCCAAACTCTTCTGTGATAGATATTAGTCCCGACGTCATCCAGCAAAAGCCAAATGTAACGAGACTTGATGAGAACCACACGTAATGACAATCACTTGGTGTTGTGGTGAAATGTGGCAAAAAAGATGCAATAAGAGTTTTATTATATTCTCATATGACTTTCCTTGAAGAAATCAAACTTTTGAGGTGATTTTTGTCAGGGTTACACTATTATGTAAATCATGAATGAAAATTTTATTTACCAAAAAATGAATGAAATGTGACATACCAACTGTTTAAATGTATATGATTTCACTGTGTATAATTATAATAACACTGATATAATGATATCACAAATTAATATCTAAGAAAGGCTGATACATTAAGGGTCCAATGTGAGGATAGACTGTGATTTTCACAGGCCTGCTCATTTTTTGTAACAAACTCCCCAGATTCCTGCACCTTGTAGCAAGTTTATTCCCATCTCGCAGTTTTTGTTGTAACTTCTAGCCATTCCGGAAATAATTCATCAATTTAATGCAAACCATTTATCAGTGTTAATCATGTGTGATTAGGACAATGGAATGGTCAAAGCCTTTATAAAATTCCTGCTGTTAGGATTTGGCATTGATTGATATGTTGTTTTTATTTTCTATATTGTTGTTTGTCACTAAGTGAAATTGTGTTCATTGTCATAAAATATTATCTCCATTACTATGTTTTAATTACTATGGTGAATTGTTGTATTATAAGAAGTGCTGTGGGTTACTCAGTTCATAAGTTTATTTGACCTTTGAACTTATTTATATATTCTTTGCCTTGATATAGGAGGCTGCGGAAAAGTTCACATAGGTAGCTCTTTGAGCTTATATACTCTACTAGTCTTAGGGGTGTCAAAATTCCTAATTAATCCGGAAATCCGTATTCAGAGCTCCAGAAATCGATTTTTCAGATCGATATAAATATAATGAGTTTTCATGGGGGCTAGGGGCGAATCTGAATTGAATACAAATGTAATTTTTAAAAAAGCATACAATAAGAACCAAGGAGTTCCGAGGACAAGTTCGTGAATGAATTCTTTGACTCTATTTTACCCCCCGCTTAGTTTCCGGGATTAAGGATTTGGCTCTGTTGACACCCCTGTATACTTACTTCATCAGTGAAGTCAAATATTTGTCAGTGAAAAGTGGCTGCCATTTAGTATCTTTGGGTTTATCAAATGAATAAAATGAACAAACTGCACTGGATCCATGCTACTGTTTTCATTCTTTGCTAATCATATAAATGATATAAAATATCATGTTAAAGGTGTTGTAATTTGATCTGTTTGTTGCAATGAATTTGTTGTTGTGTTTCATTATTTCATGTAAAGTGTTCAAGTATATTTATTTATTATGTAGATACTATTTTATAGATATTTAATACAGTTTCAATATGAATCCAACTTCGTGATTTTTTGGAATCTTTCTCTTGCTTGCATCCAGTGAAGTGATTAATACCACATGAGTGTCTACGATAACTGAATTTTTAACTTGTAATAACATGTTTGCTGTCATATGTGTATGCAATCTTAGGTCAGTTATTAGTAGACTAAATTCTATGTACAGTAAAACCTCAATAATAGGACCACCCTAGGGACCCATGAGAACTGGTCTTAATATTGAGGTGGTCTTAATTTTAAGGTTAAATGAAGAGCGGAACAGTCAAAATGGATTTGAAAAGTGTGGTCTTAATTTTGAGGTTTTTTGGTTGAGGTGGTCTTTAAGTGAGGGTTGTTTGTACATGTATTATATTGACCTGGGGTTTGTGTACAGGTTACTGACAGTGCTATTTATATTCAATTTCTCTAGCTCAAGAAAAGTATACACAAAAAATGATTGTGTTATTATATTTTCTTATCGTTTTTGGAATTGAGAATTTGTATGTTCCAGATTTATGATATGCTGCCATTAATGTAATTATTCATCATCAAACATTGGGTCCATATTCACTGTTTATTTCAACCAATCTGTTGTTGTCGTGAAAAACTGTAAAATTGGAATCATTAAATTTCATGAATAACAGTTGAGTATCGAGCACATCAGGAAATTTGTATAGAAACCAGATTCCAGACACTTCCAGTTACAAGCAAGCTTGAAAACCATGTGTGTGCTACTGGTCAACCATGGAATGGTTTATGTATTCAATGTACATGGCAATATTACACATTTTATTAATTTAAACTGCAATTCTAAATATGTGTACTGAGTAACGCCAAGAGATGCAAATAACCATGAACCCTTACATTGTGAGGATTAGTGTTGAAATTGTTAGTGACTATCGACCCAGCTACATTATCACTGTCTATAAAGTATGTTCATACAATATTCTCAAAAAGCATGACATCTATGTTGTTTCATGTGTTAAATGTTTGATTAAATGTTTGTTTTATTGTGATTATGAAACTTGACTTGTATGTCAACTTGCAAATATTTTGTATTTTGATGTTGTTATTATAACATTCATGCCTTACTGGAATAAAAATTGGAATCTCATTTTATCGTTTGTCTGTTTATGCCTCACTGATGTACCAGTGTCCAACATACTGTCTCCACGTTTGTATTTATATTTGTCTGACTTGTACTTATGCTGTTTATTTTTCTGAAAATAGTGCCGACATGGTGGGAATATCTTACATAGTCTGAATTATTTGTGATTGGTTTTTGGCCAGGGGTTTAGCCCAAGGCCTTAGTATCCATGCTACATTTCAGATGCTATGCATTTGACCCAATTTCCGAAAAGTAATTTACTATGCATAGTAAGTAGTTCAGCACAGGCCACTTTACATCTAACAAAAGTTGAACAATTTGTTAGAAAAGACTACTTAGTCCAAGGTTCAAGAACAATTTCATTCTGTATTTTTGCACTGAATTTTGCCGGTATTCTGATGTAAGTATTCGTTAAAACAAATAATGGAATATTCATGAATACAAATGTAATTATCCACTAAGATTGACTGCTTCAGGTGTTTCATCATTTTCAACAGTATTTTACTCTACCAGTTCAGAGGTGGAAGACAGATGCCTTTGAATGCATTATCTTCACACAAAATAAAAGACAAAATAAATTCATGATTCATTTAATGACTGATTAAATTTTCCAAATTACTTCTGCATTAATCCAGTGCTTCTGATGTTTAACAGCTGACGTGTAGGTCATACAATATGTTTATGTGCTTGTCTTGTGAATGTGAAGCTAAGGTCAGAGTTTGAAAGTGTGACCAATTGTCATAAAACGAATTCTTCAAATTGTGAACTTCTAGTCAATGTTTACTGTTCAGGATTGATTGCTACTGTAACAGTTAGTGCATGCTGTTATAATGTTAAAACTCTGATATACAAGTTATACCGACATGTATAGTCTGAATACAATAAGTAATTGGTAAAAACTTACCGCTGCAGATATACAAGGGTTCACTTATGTTGAATATATTTACCCTAACTCTCAGTTTCCAAATGATTGTCAGTGCTTGGTAATAAATGATGACAATAATCAATAACAACAGTTTTTCTTGTTTAAATATTGTATTTGAGAAAACAAATGAAAATATACAATATCACAGTCTATGTTTAACTTTGTTATAAATGCACTTATTTTAAATCAATATAAGAATTATTTTTGTACAAAAAGTAATTTATTTTACAAATACTAGTAACATTGTGTAAAATTGTCCTACAATGACATTCAACATGGTACAAGAAAAGTCTATTTTTTGGTAAAACACTCCCGTTCTATGAATTCCAATCACAGTTATAACTTTTAAGATACAGATGTTTATTATGCAATACATTGCACACAAGCACACACTGATAGTCCATGGTTCTGTCTATTCTCCTGTCTTTGTACTCGTGAGATCAACATTGTCAGATGATGATAGAATGGATTTCAAATCCTGAAATAGACACAAACAATATTTTAGCCATGTCCCATTGCAGGAAAAGTGACTGTTTGCATTAATTGCTGTCTTAGGTTATTTGTATTCACAGATGTATACATTGTAATGTTAATTGCCGTCAATTACCATATAATAATCATGACCACTGAACATCATTAATTTCGTCTGTAATTGTAATTGCATTACTGTAAGTAACACAATCTAGTGAAACTTATGCTTTGGTTTTGTGACCATTATCAAAATCTCCCATGTGTCGATTGAAATACACTAACTCTCTTGTTCAGACAAAAGCTACTATTTGTGTTGAATTGTAAAACACAAATCTCAAGTTAATAATTTGTAAATATTTTTGTTGGAGACTTCTGTAAAATTTAATACTTACCAGAGCTTTGAATGTTTTACAAGCTTGTACAGTATCTTGCACAAGTGGATGTTCTATAAGTACTTTCAGCAGTACTGGTGTTAAACTATCATCTCCTAACTCCTGGTATACACCTGCCAATTTTTCCTGAAATAACAAGGAACCCATATATTTTCTTTCCAAAGTTGTTTTGGTTAGTTTGACTCGAGAATATGGGTAGCATTTTGACTGGCAATGGTTCAACCTGTTGTCAGAGCCATATGGAGGAATATTCTGTCACCCTGTCATCACATCTGTAGTCAGCTAATACAAATATTATTGTGATAACTAACATACTTATTTTTCTAAAATAAAAATAACCAACTTTTAGTTCATAAGGTTTGTGTTTTATACCATTTTTCAATTGTATTTCAGTTATTCATGATGTATGGTCAGTTGACCTAACCTACTTAGCTGGGCTATTGACCAGTACTTTCCTATTCTTCCACAAGCAATTGACATGTTCCACACATGAATCAGGACAAACGACTTTGGAAGTATTATCTTCAGTCAAGTTGTCATACAGAACATACATCTCACCCGGAATGGAACCAAGACCTCCAGTAGGCAGTCTAGTGCTCTCTCACACACGCACTTACTTATAAGAAGATTTAAAAGGAATGTCATAGAAAATGTTCAAGTTACCCTGGATGTTGAATCCTCTGGGTCTGCAGTAACAGAGAATCTATGACTATCCCCTTTAGCAGTTTCTCCGTGATGTAGGACTCTATACAAGGCATCAAGGGGTACAGCAGCATCTATGGCATCATCAGGTATGTCCTCAGGCGGTGGGGGAGGGGGTGGGGTCACATCATCAGGGTCATCTGGAATGTCAGGGCTGCAAAACGATACAACATATTTTAGAACATTGAAAACATAGCAATCAAATAATTTACACATTAATAGAAACAGACAAGTTTTTTTAGATTTTTACAAAGGTCAGAAAAACGAAATTAAGGAAAACAAAGTTATATTTAATGGAGACTGGCTCACATAATGTGTTTGTCTGTATATTAATCCTTTTAATCTGATACCCCACACAAAAAAAACCCCAAACTCTTCTGTTCTAAGGACTAAGCGACAATACCACATTCAAGTAAGATTTGGATCATATGGATATGAAAACAAAGAATAACTTTATTTACCTAGTAACAACAGATTCTTCTTTAGTGATAACTTTCAAGATTCTAGGCATATGTGTACCAGAGGCAACACTTAATGCTCTCATAAATCCTTCCTGTGCATTTGGTGCAGCACTAAAATACATCAGCTGAAATATAAAGATAAATGCAGAGCTGCATATCAAGGGCATACACAAATCCATAACTCTAAAATATTTAGGGAGTACTGATGGGTATAAAATATTTTATTAGTGGCTTATTTTATAAGTACATTGTTAATTATTTGAACTGAACATAAGCATAGTTTTATACTTTTAATAAAACAAGTAATTCCAGAACAGGTTAACAACTGGTCATGCATCAAATCTTAGTCAAGGTACACATGCTATAATTTAAGAATTCAATCTCAAAGCAATAGCAGTACTTTCAATCTAAATGGCGAAACAAAAGAAATACAATGTATCTGAGTAATAACACTGCAGACACTTACCATTCCAATGTATTCTACCACAGGTGGAGTTCTGTTATGGTCAGCAAACATATCAAATAGTGCAGCCTTCAACATGGTCAATCTGGGTACAACCACGCCATTACTATCCTCTGTACTAAACCACAAGTTCATCTGTGATACACACAAAAATACATTGTCAATGAACAATTCATACTACTTCCTAGTTATAAGTATTGGAAAAATATGAAAACCACTATTCAATTAATACACCATGTGCACAGGATGTTATGGCATCAGTGCTACAATCACCAAACTAGAAAAACAAAATCTATATTTAATAAGTTTTCATTACTAATTGATAGCCAGTTTACATTTTAAGCATTCAAGAGTTTTTCCCAACTATTCAGTATTTCTATGAATAATTCCAACTTTGTTACCTAATTGGTAACTCTACAAGTTTTTATAATGCTCTGACATACATACCCTATCATATTGTTCTCTGGTTATAAATCCTGTAGACTTCTGGTCCATTTCTCTGAATCTACCCAGAGTTTCAAGTAGTTCTGTCTGTGTTGGTACAGGAATGGGCTGTGCTAGAGCAATCAGGAATCTTCTCCAGTCCACATACTCACTGTCTGATGATGAACCATTGGCTATATCTTGTACCTGGAGTATATAGTTGATATGAAAAGTAAACTTTGGAGTCCTATAAATGTATAGATATCTACTCCTAAGCAATATATGCTTGAACACAAACTGCTTCATTTTGTCTGTTGTGACTATAAAGTATGTAGTATTCTCTAGTCAAAACCTTATAAACTATATGCGTTACACCATAATCATGAAACAACGGAATTGGAAGCACATTCCAGACAATTTTATAAAAAGCACTGTTAGCACTTTTCCCAGACTCCACACACATGTTTTTGAACATGTACAAAACTGAGAACTTTTTATTTTCATTGCTTGTACGTTTCACTTATATATTTCAATGCATGTAACCATTATGTAGGTATATTTTGCATTTATACTCATATTGCAATGTGTAATATTAATAGAGTTACTTGAATAAACTTGTTAATTTGTATAGAAGCCAAGAATGGCTCAGACTTTTTTTCATGACATCGAGCTAAACGTTTATGGAATCATAAAAGCAATAAAGGTAGTAAGTAACGTGCAAGTTCAGAACACAAACCTGTTGTTGAGATAAGTTAAGCCAGGCATCTGGAAGTTGTTCCATACCATGTGTTACAGATACCATGTTTTCAAATGTCTCGATGAATGATCTATTAGACATAACACCAGTAGGAGCAGTTGTTGCAAACTGGGAGTACAAGTTCATGAGCTGGGAAACAGTGAATGAATCCATCATTGCTTGCTCCATCTCCTTCTCTGGTGGTAATGGTGTTGGTGTTTTCAGTACAGCAAGATCCTGAAATCATAAATAGTTATAAAACATGGCAGATACGAGAATGTAAAACATTCTAACAATATTGAGGGCGGCCATGTACATAATATATAGTGCTGTGAGATTAGCCACTAACAGGTGTATGAACTTTCAGGACCGATCCATGCCAATTTAGGTAAGGAAATGCTCATGTGCATGAAGTTATAACTGCTGTTTGGAATACTTTCTTTCAAAACAGAACCGCGTTTTTTCTCCAACAAGCTTACAGACAAACACGAACATTTCAATACACCTATCTTGAAACGTAATGGCCCAGGTAATATACGTTCTCGGTTAATAAAACTGCACTATAATTTTTATAATATTGAAATGATTAATAAAGAAAACGGTTAATAAAACCGCACTATAATTGTAATAATATTGAAATGATTAATAAAGAAAACAGAAGATAAAATATTAAAATCCAATGAAAAATAATGGATTAAAATTCATCACAAATTTGTTATTCTGTCATTAGCTGCTCTGCAAAGAATGCATACTGAGTAAACTGTCTGATATTGAGACAACTAGTACAACTGAATGTGATTGCTATACTTGTGAACTGAAATATGCAACTATCTCAGACAACTGGATAGCACAATGTATTTTTCATACACAATCACATATTATACTAAAGTATTACCTCATTGAGGAGGAAGTCCTGTTGTTTCAATACTAGTTCTTGTTTTATCTTCATCTTGTTCTCAATAGCGTGTCTTACAATCTCAGACATATGGTCAATACTGCAACAAGAAGGTATAAGATTAAAGCAAATGAAGCTTTCTCCATAATTCTATCAGTCAAATGCTGTAGACAACATTCAATCCACCTTTGTCACAATTAAATTCGACACATCCATAGAATATCATTATTATTTAACTAAAAATAAATATAATTGAAATAAGGGGCTGGTTTTTTCCACAAACTGCAGTTTTGAAACTTAAATAAAATTAAAAGTAAAACGAAAAAGTCATGGAAAGGAAGGAACAACATATAATCACATTAATGAACAGCAATGTCAATAAATCAAGTCTGAATGAAGACAAACCTCTCCATTTCCTTCAGATATCTTGCTCCCAACCAATCATTCATATCTTTGAAGGCTTCATCCCCTTTAGATTTTAGATCCTGTAACACAGCCATCGCAGTGATCTTTATAAGTTCCATCCTTGATTTACATGCTTGTTCCTCTTCTTGTATTGAAAAGAAATATTCCTGTTTCATACGATCTCTTACGCTCTTTGCTTGTTTGTCTTCTTCAGTTTCTGGTTCAGATGCTGTAAAAATAAGAAACAATATGCTTACTTCCTGGAAGATACATTGACTTAATGTAAGTTTACCAAAATATTGAGACTATTGTTCAGATGATGTTAGTTATTTAATCAAATTCTGCAGTAGTTGAATAATACAAAGTTATGGTATGGATAAACAAAAATAAATATGAACTATTTTAATAAAAAATAAGCATTGCAATATACAAAAAGTTCGCAAAATAATTTCTTTATATTAAAGATTGACAGGTAATGTGACAATTGTGATATTATAAGAAATAATTAATGCCAAGACCAAGTAAAACAGGCAACAAGGTTACTTACGTGGTTGAGGAGTAGTGGCTCCCTCCTCTTTCTTGCCTCCTTTCTTTGGTGAGGGACTACGACTTTTCTTGCCTTTAGCTTTAGGTTTAGTTTTAGCAGCAGCTGCTGCAAGAGCTTGTTCTTTCTGTTTTTCAGCTTCTTTGTGTTTTTCTGCTTCATCGGCAGCTTCTCTGGCTGCTTCTTCTGCTGACATCTAACAATCAAACATTGGAATTCTTTACATAACTTTATGATCACATTCAATTTAATGATATTAAACATAATATCAAGCTCTAATTAACATCATGTACATAGTAGTTTCTACAACAGAACTGAAGATAATTTTGAAATTACAACTGACAAAACATTTAGCAACCAAAACAGAAAGATGCAAAATATTCCAATCCATACAAGTATTTCAGAAGAAACAATACCAGCTGAATGGTACAAGTAAATTTTTAATGATGGTAAGAACAATACAGATTCTCTGTGTAAACAACCTTTGTATAGGTCCTAACAATATAACTGATTCCAATTAATGATTTGTGAAAGGTAAACTTACAATATTTGCAAGATTTGTCAGTCCAAAATGGAACGCATTGAAGATAAGTTTCTCATCAGGATCTTCTGGAGGGACTGGACTTTCATATCCATCATCCTTCTTCTTCTTATCCTTTGCTTTAGCAGCTGCGGCAGCTTTCTGGTTCTCGTCAGCAGATGTTGGACGTCTGGGTACCAGTGGGATTCTTACATAACAAATGGACAGTTTGGGTTAGAATTTACCAACATTTTTTTTACTGATAATTAGAAAATGAACTTTTACAACTGATTTAGTCACCTTGGTGTCATCATTGCTTAGATGCCAAATGGTCAACATCACATGTGTTAATGACCAACAGTCTGTAGTGGTCAGAAATGGATGTCAAATTAGACTATGGTTAATTAACATATACATAACAAATTGGTATTTGAAATAATAAACTTGTGAATATGTTTAACAAACAATACAATAGAATTAAAGGATGATGTCTTGAAATGTTTATTTCATAAAATTTAACAAAAATATTATCATACTGATAATAAATTAATAATAAAAAGCCAATATAACTAACAATGAAATAACAAGGAGGAATAAACAATAACCAAAACTCAAAGTTAAGTTACAAAAAAGTGACAAAAAAGACTGAAAAACATAATATAATTATGCCTTCTATGAGATTCTAGGCTACTTTCAACAGGCACATCTTCAGAACTGTAATATATTCAATGGGTAAACATAAATAGTCCCAACTGCATTAAATGTAGGTTATACATAAACCTTAAACAAAGCATTTAAATGTTAAATCCAAAAATACTGCCCTAAGTATTTTATAACCACCATTCTTGTGGCCAATACTAGTTATATATGAAAATGTTTCATTCCAATACCAGCAAGACTCAGCTAATAGTAAGCTAGATATAAACCTCATGTACTAACTCAATAGTGTTAGAATTGTTAAATTTGTTTCAAGTACAAATTAGCACCCCTGTACGATTTCCAACCTCTTCTTTAAGTGCCGTCATTTCCAGACAGCGTGATGTCACCATGTACTGATAGTAAGCAATATTTGCCCGATATGGCAATATGAAAACGAAGTGACCATAAGGAGTAAATATTGTTTCCTGCTAGCAAATATTGTCATCACATGTTGCGTTTTCTTGAAACGATATCCCCTACAGAAAAGGTTGTAAATTCCATAGCAGTGCTCAGATGGTCTTATTCTCACCTTTTGCCAGCTTCTGTTGGAAGATTCTGAACTTCAGCAGGTTTTTCCTTTTCCTTACTTTTGTCTCTTTTCTTGGCAGATGGTGTCCTTGACCTTGATTTGCTGCCCTTGGGAGATTTTTCTCTAGGTGACTTGCTGCGTCGACCACCCTTAGGTGATCTTGGGGACTTAGACCTTTCTGATTTTCCAGTTCCTGGTCGGGATTCAGGGGATGGTGTCTGCTGTCCTTCACTTGCAGTCTTCTCTGGGGAACCAGGTCTTTCAATAGGAAGCTATGTAAAATATCAGATAAAATAGTGATACGTCAAAATAAATGATTTAAACTCAATTTACCACAATAGCTTAGCTAAAGTATTGTAAAATCTTTATTTAAATAAGAATTAAATCATTGGTATGTTGGGATTTAGATCATACACAAGTTTGCATTCTGATATAAATTACAATTTAAGTACATAAACAGAAAGCATACCTCAACCAAAGGCAATCTAACATAGTTAGGATTGAGTTCATCAGGTATCTCTCCTTCCATTCCACGATAATAATCCTTCATCATTCTTACAGTATCCTGGAATCTATCAACCTCAGTTTGCATCAAAGATATGTAGAAGTTGCTTAATACACCGAGTCTATCGTCTAACCAACCATCATTCATCACGGTCTCACGTTCTCCTTCAGCTTGTTCTTTACGTTCATCACAAATATTCCATAATCTCTCACGTAGATCATCAACTCTTTGATGAAGTTCCATCTTTGTTTCATCATCCTCTCTCATATCATCTGGGACTTCATTGTATTCCTGTAATCAAACCATTTCATACTATAGTATAATAATACCTTCGAGTTTGGCTGAAGTTTTAAAGTTACACATTAGAGAAAAGAATGGTGTATGTAACCAGTTAAATAATAATCAAACAAGAAAATATTAAACTTAAAACACAGATATTTGGTAAATTGCAATGATATATACCTATTAAGAATTAATGGGTCATCATTTTATCATCAAGATTTGTGTCTCAACTAATGAAATACTTTCAATTGATGTTTCAGTAAAATAAAAGAATCTTATGATATGAATTTCCCACACATATAAATGCACTTGATTTGACATTTTTCTTGAAATTTGAGAAATGAGTGTTAGATAAACCCAGAAAATAAAAAAAAGTCAAATACCTTCTGGAATTGTGAGACAAATTGTTGCTTATGATCAGGTCTGCGTAAATATGCCAAGAAATCCTTCCTGAAATACAACAAATAAAAACATTAAATTAACATTACATTGATTAGAAATTATTACATGTATATATATAGTGTCAAGTTCTCTCAGTGAAAAACATTTTTTTTGCATTAAATGTTTAAAAGTTAGGATAGTTTGGACATTCATTAACAGAATTTCTAAGCGTTCTGCATGAATGTGATAAAATGTAACACAATGTTTTCCTCATTTAAAGAGGACACAAAACTTAAAAAAATATTTCTTTGATTTCAGAACAATGTTCCATATCTGCTTTACAAATGACAGCATTCAAGACATATTTGGAAGAAGTAACTGTGACCAAACAAGCAGTTCACGCAACAAGTCATGTGCCATATAAACCAAACAAACCCGTCTAGCTCAGAATTTAACAACCGATCATTTGGCAATTACAAACGAATGATTTAATTTGAACAAATACCTGATCTGGAAGAAGTATCTGTAGATATTCTCTCGCTCATCTCTGACTTTACGGAAGACAAATTTTCCATTCTTAATGTAAGCATTCTCCACAGCTTCCCAATGATCAGCCAGTACTTTAGCAAGGTCCTGAAAAAACATACATAAAATAAATAATGACAGTGTCCAAATAAAAAGACTTATATTCATGCCACTTGCAGAACATATAGGAAGCATATTTCAAACTGTGATTTTACCAAATAAAACCATAATTTATGTCATTGAGATGCAAAATACTTAACATCTGCTTTATTGTAAACATGACGAATTCAGAGACTTGTGTATATATGTATATTCCTTCTTGTTCAATTGACACTTATACATTTCATCTACCACAAAATGATATGAAGGTAATTTAGACTAAACAAGTAGTGGTCAATTGCAATGCTTTAGAAAGTTGCAACCACAATCAACATAAGATTACCTTTTGAATAAGTTGATCCACGAATTCCCATTCCTCAGATCCAGGTTGTGGTGGTGGGGGTCCTGTTGGTACCTCTGGTTCAGGCTCAGGTTCTGGCTCAGGGGTCTTGCCTTTCTTTCCTGATCCCTTCTTGGATTTGGGTGAGGAACCTGTATAAGAGTATCAGTGTGTCATGGTGTTTTCATTACAAAAAAACAAACCAATTTGCATCTTGGCAACAGCTGATTGATTGCATTGTCTTTTATGTATTTTCTATAAAAAGCAACTGAAGCATATTGAATCCATCACCAATAATCTTTGGTTTTATCGAATTTCATCAAGCACAATTGTACAAGTATGGACTAAGGGGTGCAATATGATGTGATTTGGAACAGAAAACACAATATTTTTCTTAAGAGTATACTGCAAGTATAACCAATTAACTTCACAGAGTGTCATGAGGTATTCAAAAAGGAGATGTTTGCAATATGATAAAGACATTGATTCAAAGTCATTACATGTTTGTACCACACATATGTGCATAGATACGAGTTTTACATATAGCTCCAAGTGTCATAGTTTTGACAATAAATAAGAACACAACTAACCTCTACTTTTCTTGCCACTGTCTGTCTTACTACTCGCAGCACGTTTAGGTGATCCACTTTTGTCTCGTTTCTTATCTTTGGGAGATTTACTGCGAGATTCTTTAGATGACGACCTTGACCCTTTCTTTCCAGAACCTTTAATATGTATTTATAGAATACAGTACAAGTTCATGTAATTTGTTAAAGAATGAATATAACCAATTGATAAGTTACCAAGTTACGGGTAAATGAGGAAGGGAACTTCCAATAAATCAGATAATTGCGCTTTGAAGTAAGAATATGACTAAGTAACCTAAAATTTGGCTATATTTTATAGATATATTTCAGTGTATAAAATAAACCAGTTGGCAGCATGTATATGAAACTTTGATTATAAATGTAATTACAAATACCTTTTCTGGAGGAAGGTCTGCTAGATTTCTTTTCCTCCTCCACAGGGGGTGTCTTAGGTGGCTCTAGTGCAGGCACTGGGGGCTGAAATGAAAGATCATACACAATTACTACACACATCTATGGAAGTAGCTTACAGGACCATAAAACAGTTTGCTTCATAGTATGTTCCCACCTCTTTGACTTCAAATAAACATCAAATAAACTTGGTTGCATAATCTTTATAATTCAACAAATAAAGTATGCTTTAAACATTTCCGACATGTTGTTAATGTTGTTGTACTTAGTCTGAAACACATAAACGAAACTGATGTAAAGTATACCTCCTCTTTCTTTTCCTCCACAGTTTCTGTTTGTTCTGCTGGTTGTTGTGAACTTTCTTGATCTTTTCCTTGTAACTTTAAATAAAAGAATACAAATATAGCAAATTATATACTGAATAAATTTTAAGGAACAAAAAGCTTTTAAGAATCTACTCCGAAGAATGAAAGCAGAAAACAAAAACCCATGTCTCCGATCCATGCTTATTCAAATATGTAGCTTTACCATGTGTAAAAGTAATACATCAATCATTGAAATAACCACATAATCTTATACAATACTGACACCCAACAACAAGCATTGCATTCAATTGTGTTGTTTTAGCGTGCAGCATTGTTCTATAGAAATCTGAATGACGGCATTTTGCCTATCTTAAACCATTTACTAACACCATTATTGGTCTGTCGAAGAACTTTACATACCCTGTTCAAAGTATCCTCTAGCACCTTCTCGACTTCAAGTTGTACAGATCTTGATTCTTGTGAGGCATCAACTTTCTGTAGCGTCCCAAACTTAGAAAACCATTTATCTAATTTTGGCCAGGTGTCAAGGAAGCCAGTAATTCTGAAAGCAAAGAATCACAAAATTCACAATACCATAAGTATATATTTATAAGTTTATATACCATTATTATAATCATGACTGGTTATTCCTAATTGGTTACATGTACCTCACAGTGTATTGACATTTCTCAATTATTACTCGATTACAATATGATACAAACAATACTATAAATATTGCATGCTGATTTGGCATTCAGAATGGAAGTAAATTCTGTAAACAAATAATTGACTGGTAGGTATCAGGTCATTAAAACAAAGATTTAAACACTTATCCAAATCCGCAATGTGCTATTATAGTAAAACCTCGATAATAAGACCACCATTGGGACCCTTGAAAACTGGTCTTACTATTGAGGTGGTCTTAATATCGAGGTTGAATAAAGAACAAAACAGTGAAAAATGAACTTGAAAGTTGTGTTCTTAATTGAGGTGGTCTTATTATTGAGGTGGTCTTATTATTGAGGTGGTCTTAAGTGAGGTTTTACTGTGCATTAAAACCATACTTACTCAGATTTTTACCATAACATGTTATATATTGAATATTTATTTACATTCTGCTAGAACTGGTGTGCAGTACTTATATTTTACACAGCATGATACCTATGTTGTATATTTTACACAGTATAATACCTATGTTGTATATTTTACACAGTATACTACCTATGTTGTATATTTTACACAGTATAATACCTATGTTGTATAGTGTACACAGTATAATACCTATGTTGTATAGTGTACACAGTATAATACCTATGTTGTATAGTGTACACAGTATAATACCTATGTTGTATAGTGTACACAATATAATACCTATGTTGTATAGTGTACACAGAATAATACCTATGTTGTATAGTGTACACAGTATAATACCTATGTTGTATAGTGTACACAGTATAATACCTATGTTGTATAGTGTACACAGTATAATACCTATGTTGTATAGTGTACACAGTATAATACCTATGTTGTATAGTGTACACAGTATAATACCTATGTTGTATAGTGTACACAGAATAATACCTATGTTGTATAGTGTACACAGTATAATACCTATGTTGTATAGTGTACACAGTATAATACCTATGTTGTATAGTGTACACAGTATAATACCTATGTTGTATAGTGTACACAGTATAATACCTATGTTGTATAGTGTACACAGTATAATACCTATGATGTATAGTGTACACAGTATAATACCTATGTTGTATCTGTTCCTGGTCATGAGCAACATCTTCCACTTCAATAACTTTCTCTTGTTTACCTACACCAGTAGCACTGCCCTCTGGTGGAGGATTAAACTCCTGTTGATAATCCTTGTCTGATTGAACAGCTTCTGTAAACATAACAATAACAGACATTTTTAGTTTGATTGTTTTATTGTCCCTATATCCATGCTTGTTAGACTTATGTTATAATCACCTCCAGGCTCCTACGTGTTGATATTTTTTACCATTGCTCCTATTTTCTGTTCCCCATTCCCCTTAATTATAGTACAGTCGGACTTCGTTTATTTGACAACCTTCTATCCAAATACAAGGTATCATTCGAAATAAATATAAGGTCTAAATGTATCTTTCAGGCATGTCAATCTGAAATGGGCTATTTAAATCCATGTTTTATTTTAAATAAAATTTCAAATCTAGAGTTCAAATGAACTACGCCCAACTGTATATGCAACACCTCTCCTAATTCTGGATTTTTTTTACCGTAGGGATCTGTAAGAGTAGGTCGTGTTTTGTGAACTTTACTTTCCTGGTTCTGTTCTTTATCACTTTTATAGAAATGAATGAAAGCTATTTGTTGTAACAATGTCAAGTGAATGAAAAGGTTAAGGTTCACATAATTATAGAGTAAGTCAATAACACAGACTTTATATTTGTGTACAGTGATGATGGTTTCAACTCCAATATAACTGAAGAGCAGCGATTCTTCTGAGATACTTAAAAGTCTTATATCAGGTGTTTAGACTTGAAATTAATTTAAATACTCATTACAAAATCAAATCTAGATGGATAAGAAGAATACAATAGATCATATATTACTTGTTCGTCCTACAGCTCGTTTTAGACAGAGATCATCTGACAAATCAAACAGTATAACAACATCAATGCCACTAGCAGGATCTGCTGGGACCGGGGCTGGACGGGGATCTGGAGCTAACACAGACTTCTTCGTTTTAAGCTTCTGTTTACCATCCTTGGCTGCAGCATCAAAACCACTTAAAGCTTTTTCTAACATCTTTGCTTGGTTATAATTGAGTGGAAATCCATCAATAACCCAGCCTGTACCTTCTGGTACTCTCCTGTAAATATGCCAATGGTGCAATAATGTGAACATGCTATAAATAGCTCCTTCTTGCATGTATAGCCATATGTCATCAATACATAAATAATAAGTGTCAAATATACTTTAAATTCATTTTTCATCTTTATCTGTAATTGGAATTGTTTAACACAATAAAATTCCCAATAATTGAAGTATTATTGTAGTCTCCCACTGAACACTGTGTAGAAAAATTAAGTAAAAGTCAAGTAAATACAACTACTGTACCTGATTGCTTCAACAAGAATATCAGCTTGAACTTGGTCATCAACGGGTTGACCTTTCTTCAAGGATTTGAAAGCTTTAGCTCCTAATCTAGCTCTAGGTGTTGGCTGAAAACAATCAATTGATTACATCACAAACAATATAATAAGTTTAACAAAGTAAGCAAACTTATTTCCAAAATTCCTGTAGACTATAAGACCCATGACAGTAACATTACATAATATGGCAAGCAATTTATCAAATGCAAAACAATACAGAGGATGATATAAATGTCAGATAATAGACATGATGATAAAGTGAATACATGATTCCTGGAATTGTAGAGGTGTAATGGTTTAAATCCTTTTGGTTTTCATCATAAAAATAGTTTACTTCAGCACAATATGCATTATATATACAATTCTGTTATACAGATTTACATGCACTGTTCTATGGTGGTACACCTTATTTCACATCATACTATGAAAACAGCTGTTTACCAAAATGATTTACAATATTAGCTAGACTTGACACTCTGCTCTATAAATTTCAACAAAATTGAGATGCTGTAACTGATTTACCTGTTCTTTTGGCTGTTTAAGTCTGCTTGGTGTT
The DNA here is from genome assembly GCA_032209605.1 of Mactromeris polynyma. Taxonomy (NCBI): domain Eukaryota; kingdom Metazoa; phylum Mollusca; class Bivalvia; order Venerida; family Mactridae; genus Mactromeris; species Mactromeris polynyma. Next base: position 3,274,671 of record JASFXZ010000040.1, read on the forward strand.
TTTCTGGGTGTAGGATTTTTAGAGGATTCAGACACAGCTTCATCAGGTTTACTTTCTGCTTTAGTTTCACCCTCTTTTGTTACCTCTTCCTGTCCTTCTGATGGTGCTACTTCTTGTGCAGGTTGCACAACTGGAAAACAAGAACTTATAAAGTTATTGTAAGTCTATAAAACAAAATCACTAACACAGAACTTAGGGAGATGTCATCAATATGCAATGGCCAGTAAACATATCTTCTAACGTCCCCAGTCTTATCCAGTAATGATGTGAAACCTATTCAATCGAATGAATTTCTAATGTTTGGAGTTTGTTTATATATTATATGCACATGCTGATGTTACATTATTATTTAAAGTTGAAATTCATGTTACTATCAGAAAATTCAAGTAACATTGAAATTTATACAATGAAGTAGTTGTTATAGAATTCAAGATGTATTTATGTGTGGAATATACAGTGGAAAGTACCTAATATATGCTTCTACAATATCTTATAAATCAAACCGGACATGACGTATGTTTCTTGTAAACCTTGATTTAAAGCATGATTCATTATGACAGTTAATTTCAATGTTTTATTTCAATGTGTTTTTACAATCAAATTAATGTTTGCATTAACTCTGAATTGTGCAAAGTATCAAAGAGCAACCCAATCACCAGGAAAAGTGTAATTAATGAAGGAGATAATGCTTCTAGAAGCTGTGACAGAATTTTGCTCATGTGCTTCATTTTAGTGGAACATGAACCGAAGAAATAAAACATTTAGTGCAATTTATTAACAATACTAGATGTTCAAAGTATCACAGTAGTTTCAGTTTTATTTGTTGAAAAAAAAACATTTGAGAGTGTGAAGGACACAGAACAAAACTATCAGTCATGTTTACATATACAACTATCATGGATGTGGCATATTGTTGATCATTTAATGACCGAGGGTTATTTGACAAATACTGGAGCTCTATAATTAGTGCATAGGTTTATATAGTCAACTTTGCTCTCATATGTATAATAAATGAGTAAGAAGTAAATCCATTTCTACCAATCATGGTAGTGAACAAACATCAAAAAGCAACCATGAAAAAATGTATAATTCTCGACCTAACATTTTGTCATGTTAAGTTGAAATCCGTGTTTAGAAAGTAAAACACAACTGCACATTCATCTCATGACAGAGATTCCAAAACATTTTCATAAAATTGCATGAAGGAAAATAACAATTATCAAGTGAACACCAAAACCATCTGTGAGACTAGTAGAACTACATGCAAAAATCAAGTTTCCCCCTGAATTATATACCTTCAACTTCCAGTACAGGGACAGGAGTGTCCAGACCTTCTCCTGTTGGAGCTCGAACTTTTATTTGTATTTTAGAGAAACCCACAATGCCTGTTTTCAATTTGAATAGATCAATAATACTACCAACAAGTGTCTCCAAATGATTAAAAGTCAAAAATGATGATTATAGCATTTGGTATATACTATGAAGTATGTATAACATTCTGAATGATGAGTAGTATTATGTCTATTGTGAGTACAGTTGTAGACATTTTATGTGCCACAATTTACTCTAATTGAAACATCAATCAAAACTAATAACTAAATGTGTTAACTACTTAAAAATTATCTAAACTCAAATAACTATCTAAAGTATGAATGTCAAATCTTGGTCTACAGACAATAATGTTTGTTTCCTGTAATCAGAAGAACACCACAAGTATGTAATATTGTTCTCCTTCAGTCAATTTGTCATCTGTTAGATAATCTCATATATATAAACACATGAAACGATTGATGAGACTAAATCTAAATTTACATTCCAAACTGGTAAAGAAGCTGACAAACCCATACATCCTTTTCTGCTTATTAAAACATAACTAATATCATCGAGAGATTCAAAAAGTCTTTTATACAAAGACATTCCTAAAACACTTAATTGAAAACCTTTTATTCAGGTGGTAAATTTGCCTTGCTTTACAGGAAGCAAACACATTGATACTGTGACATACATGTATATAAGCACTGTGATTGTATCAAGTATTACCTTCAGTTAGTTTATCTGGCGTTGCTGGTGGTTTGTCCTCTTCTTCCTGCTGAAATAAAGTGTATACATGTAAATAACTTCAACCAACATTACATAACTAGCCCTATAGGACTATTGAAGTTCATTAATAATCTCTACCAAAGCAAACATTTTACATTGCAATATCAAATATAATGGTACAGACACAATTACATATCATCATATCACTGATGATAGCCAACAAATACTCATACAGTCAAATAGATTGTTATCAGAAATTATAGTTATTTATATAAAATGTGAATTCACCACATAAGGTTTACATTAACTCAAATGTATCTGATTACAAAAAGTAAAGGAATATGAAACTGCTTGACCATTCTATGAACATTACCCTGTATGGTGTACCTTTAATACACTCACATGGTAAGTATATCCTTACCTCAACAATCTCCATGATTTCACCAGCTTTGTGAGCTTCTATTGCTTCATTCACTAAGTCATCTACATTCAACAACTGTAGTCTGTGTTCTACAATGTGAAACAGTAACAAAAGTATAACAAACTCTTCAGGTAAATATGAAATTGAATACAAGTATACATATGGTGAGCTCTGAAATGATGTGATCGCCATCACAAATGTGATAACTGTATTGAGGGGTGTCAGTAAAACAAGAGATACAAAGACTTATTTCATTTAAACCCATTTGTATGGTTTTGGTGTTCACATGCGAACCTATATCAGCTAAGAAAAATGGATAGATACTTATGAGTAAAATAAAGAGCTTGTAAACTTTAACAAGCAAACTGAGTAGCCCAGACAGATAACTTAAAGAGGAAGTGTTATATAAAATGATAAAATAGTTACCATGAGCAATACTCCTTATGCATGATGATTTTCCTGCGAAAGCCTTGCCAAGTGCACACGCTCTGATAGGGAATGGAGGAAATTCTGGTGGTGGTGGAGGAGGCTGTAAATATAAACATATAGTGTCCATCATCACAAAATAAGAGAATGAACAGTAGAATGTAGTCATTTTGCTTAAACGCTGGCTTAATTTTCTTGTGAAAAACTGAATTTTACATAATGTAAGCTTTAGAATGATAGATGCTTTAAGTTATTAATGTTGTCTACTCAACCAATACTGCTACTCTTTTGTTACATGCTACCCTTAATCTTTCTGAATTTGGGTAATAGTTAGCAATGAGCAATTATTCTGAATGCATTTGGGCTAGTGCAAAAAAGGCAAGTTTCAGTTTTTTAGTAATAAAAGCTATACTATGCATGTGATGTTCTATTATCGCATACCAAAACATGTCATTCTGTTTTCTAGAAAACACTGTGAAATTGATGGAAATGTTAGCTTTAAAAAGCATGAATTTATCTAAAATCTTGCAGATTACTTACTGACGGTGGGTAAACCATGTTGAGCAATCTCTGTACAACATGACCAACTACAGGATTATCTCTGGGAGGTCCAGTAACCTCACTTCCTTCTGTAGGCTGCCATTCCCCAATCATATTCTATAAAATATACACATTCTAGGTTTGTTCATCCGGAAACAACAACAGCAACATGTTTAAATGGGATACATTTTTCAACACAGATGTTTTGTTGGAGTTTTATGCCTAGTTCTTCAGTATTTCAGTTATGTATGACTGGCTTTGACACAGATATGCAGTTTTTGGTATTACCCATAAATAATATTGAGAAGTACAATAAAAGATACACTTAACTACAGCATAACCAATAAACCAGGAACCATTATAGACAAAAAGGTATTTACAACCTCACATGTTTGACAGTTCACAGTCCCAAGTGTTGCACTTCTGACAGTGATCACATAGATTCCAGCAAGAATAACTCCAAGAACATTGTACATTCACTTTTAATGTAAAAAATAATAACTGTGTTTATGACTACAACAAGAAGACAACATAATACAAACCTTATATTCTAGGAAATCTCCCTCATCAAGTAAATTAAGTCTTTCTTCTTCCAAAACTTGTTGAGCTGTGGGTTCAGTTTCCTCAACAACTTCACATTTCTCATACAGAGGAATTCCTGCTTCAAACTGCGCTCTCCAATCTCTCATCAACTTGGCAGGTACCAGACTAAAATAGCAGGCACAATATATTTAATGTACATTTGAATGATAGCTTTGTACATCATGGAGGTACATTTGTAACTTCTTTTGAGAAACTTCACAAAAACGTATAATTTTGTAATAATACAGTCTTATATTCCCTCTAAATCACAATTTTACAGGCCTCTCTCTAGATGAAGAAATTATCATTATTCACAGCAATACACAGTACATCTAGAAATATGTAATCGCTATCCTCTAACTTTGGAACATCTTATTGCTAGAACATTGTTCATAAAAATTCATCAATGCATGAAGTATTAATTAAGAAAACTTTATGCATAATTCTGTATAATTATAATAAAATGCAAATGACTCAAACATTGGAATTAAAACATCTACTGTTACTGAAATATAAACAAGAACAATAAAACACAACCACATACTTATTTGTAAGCTCTCTGTATTCAGCCACTTTGCATGAAAAGTCAACAATTTGACCAACAACTTCCTGACACATATCGTAATGTTTACGATATTTTTCCTCAGCACGTTCTGCAGCAATTCTGTCATGTAATTCTTTATCTTTCCTTGTGTGTTCTTCATATTCTTGTTTGGACAATCTCGCCATTTCCTGCAATTTATATGCAGAGTGATTTACATAAAAAAATATTCAATATTGTTCCCATTTTTGACGTCTCTAAACAAATTTCAAAGACCTCTTTATGTTAGATGAACAGGCCACCCAGCAACAAATGTTGACAATTATAATGATGCAAAAAAAAGCAGTAATAATTACCTTAAACAGGATTAAATGATCAAAAAATAAAAGCAGAGATGATGGATGTATAATGTAAAAGAAATTACAAGATGTACATACAAAGGTAGGCATAGATTATAACGCACAATTATGCTTGAAGAAAGTTAGGCAGTATGTGGACAGTAAATACAATGCTAAACTTGTTGTAAGACTACTACAGCAGGCATACTTACAGATTCCCTGTTGAGGGCCTCTTCAAAGTCCTTCAGTCTTCTCTCTTCATACATCTGCTCTCTGAGAATTCTGTTCTTTCGAATCACTTCTTTCTCATGTCTTGTCTGTAGAAGTTGTACAGCAATTCTACGTTCTTGCTGTGACTGTCTCATCAAACGATTAACTAACATCTCTTCCCTGTGTGCTTCCTGCAATAGTGAAACATGTAGGTTCTTGATGCAAGATATGGCAGACAATGGATTAAAAGAGATCACAAGATTTTTAGAAGTTAACTTGGTAACTTGTTCATAGAAACCTAATAGTAAAATTAATAACTATGCCGGAACATATTCGAAATTCATTATCAAAGAATTCCATTCCACAGTAATTTTGTATTTATTTGGATTCTTTGATTATTAATATGCAATAGTTCAAAATAAAAATACAATTACATTTTACTAAAATCTGCAATACAACATAAAATTTTAAAGATCTAAATAAAATGATAGAATAGAGATAAACATTTAAACAGAAATCAACTGTAATTTATGTACAGTTGAGATTATAATTATATGTAAATGGTTAACAGAATAATCACCTCTTGTGCTTCATGTGCTTTGATCTGGTCAACTAGAACTTTCCTACGTCGTTTTTCACGTTCAGCTCTAGCAGAAGAATCTTCCTGTAAACGTTTTCTGATCTTACCAATGTATTCATCATTAGATTTAGGTTTGATCAGATCTACAGATTCCAGTTGACTCTTGTCCTCATCTCTGTTCATTATATATTCCATACCAATTCCTTCACTGAAATCATACAGTACGAAAAGTTGTATGTGCGGAGTGTCGTACTGCATTGTATAATAATGTGGAAAGTTCTCTGATATTTTTGGCCAAAATGCATTCAGCCTCGTTTCTGATTAATTGCAACAGCTAATAGGAGTGAAACATTTCAGTCAAAGATTTATGATTCAGCAGCGAGCAGAAGCAAAACAATTATCGGTAAACACTGAGAAGGCCCCTTTTTAACTAAATGTTTATATTTTCCCCCCATATCACATTGAAAGAGGGTTGTTTCCCTTTGTTTAACTGGTGCACTTTTTGTAGTCTTGATGGCCATATTATAAATGTTGTAACTCCCTGAAAAAAATGTTGTTTTGCAAAAAAAATGCTTTGTAGTGACCTACATATATTCCTGCATTCAAAAATGATATCAATTTTACCCAGATATGTCATTGGGCCAAAAATCTCAGAGAATGACATATATAATCATACATAATCGAACTGATGGTAATCCATGCATAAAGGTGCTGGATCAATACTCTATGTATCTCAAATTCTGTAGTTCTACTATATTCAAATGCAATAATCAAATTAATGCAGCTAAAAATTTATTTATTTTTTATCTTATAATGAAGAATGGTATCTACAGGGCCACTTACTCATCTTCAACTTTAGTTGGTGGTAGAACCATCTTCATTCTCTCCTCAAATTCTGAGATCTCATGTACAGTATCCTACAATAAAATGTTTAATCAGAGTTCATTACACTTTTAATTTTTTTTTCTTTGAATGTCATAAGCGACATGAATATTAATCTTCTGTAAAGAGATAAAATTTAAAATTCATAAAAATATTTGAAACACATTCTTCAGCGTCATACTGAGCAGCTAAATTTTGATTTATTTACCATACATTTTTTGGCATAAAACTTAGAGTCTGTGAACCAAATAACAATGTAGCCTTTCATCATGTTACATTTTAACTGAGCCATATTGCAGTGAAATTCCATTATACAAATACCGACACTTTATTTTGTTCATCATGTTCAAGTCAACTGTAACATTAACTAAAAGCAATTACTTTACCAACATTTATATGCTACATTCAATGTTTTTAGACAAGTCTTACCTCTGCCACCCTCCTTCTTCTTCCAACAGCTCGAGCCTCCATAGCTTTCAGTGTTTTCTGTGGAGGAGGCTGGGGTATCTGTACAGTGGCCGCTCTATAATACAAACCAATTATAGTATATATTATAAACACAAAAACAGCCATTGAAAAGCTAGTATTACAGGGCAGTTCTTACTATGAGATGTCATCACAAAATCACAAACAACAGCTGTCAGCATTACAGCAAATTCAACTTTATATGAATACATACATGAGTGATTTTATGCGTTTAGCACCATCCAGGCCTCCTAGCAGGCCTCAATGAAAGTAAAGGTTTCTATAAAGGTTGTAATTAAGCAAAATACAGTTCTTTCAGGGTGATAGTTCTGTAAAAATAAAGAGCAAATAATTGCTAATTTTGATCATCTAATTTGATGGAACCATGCGGCTGAAACGGGCTAGCAGTACACCCCGGTGAGCCGCAAGACTGACAGGATCCAGTCTGGGCATTCGGAGATTGCCTTCACAAATACTCAAGATGATATATGCATATGGCAGCAGTTTTCACAATTGAATAGTAAAATATAAATGTAATATTCATTACTCCCAAAAGACGTGGCAAACTGAGAAAAAAAATTAAAGCTTAAATGTCACTGACAATGTTTGCAGATCTGGGGTGAACATAACCAATTAAATTTATAAAATTAAACCTAGTATCAAACTTACTGAATTCTTGCAACCATTTCACTTTGTTTAAGTTTCAGTGCCCTGGATCTGTCTAGTAATTGTTTTCTCTCCTTTTGTTGTTGATCTCTGATGCGTTCTTGTTCAAGGAATCTCTGTTTGAAAGCTACTTTTTCCATTTCAATTTGTTTCTCATGAAATCTACTCACAACATCTTGTAACTCAAGGTCGGACTGTCTAGGTGTGGCATGTTTGAGTCTCTAAATGATAGCAAAAACATAATAGATGTAACAAACACTAATTACATTCATTTAGCTGATTTATTCAATACAAAATTACAAATGTTCTATTAGTAAAGCGTGTCAATTTGATAATTCCTTCCACTTGTAATTATTATTTTTGCTTAGTCATTAAATTACTGAGTTAAAAAAATAAACACAGTTTATGGAAATCAATATTTCATCAAATCACCTTGTCACAATACTGAATCACATCCATCCAATAAAAACGCTTGACAATCTCAGACAGTCATGAGAGTTAAACTTACAATCCTAGCACAAAAATGAAACAAACTTAAATTTCAACAATGCTAAAAAACAATACGAACATCTTTGTAAATTCCACTTTCTACTGCATTTAGTTTGGCAGGAGCAGCGGGACGCATTGTTTCTATAGCAACACCAGTAAGATTGGCCTTTTTCTTGTTGTTGAGGGCTATGTACAGTTGGTACATAAGTCGTGTGGCAACTCCATGCGTCTCTGTCATAATTGCTCTAGCAAGATTTGTGTCAAAGGGAATGCTAAGCAAATGCAGTGTAGGCTCAATTCTGGTAAAATTATTGAGCTTGGAATCTGCAGTTCTGTAAATAATGCATTCTTTGTTAACAAGGAAATGAAACAAATATAAATTTTGTATTGAAGTCAATCAAATAATAAAGATTTCTGAGACGATATAAACTTTATCTATATTGACTACTTTAAATCAAATCAAATGTCAATGATGAGTAGCTGTGTAAGAAAATGATTTATATATGTATATTGTTATATTATGAAAATGGAAGGTTAGACAATTGCTCAACTGCGTTGTCTCTATAAATAAAGTCTTTATTATTATTTATAATATTAATGTTATTATCAAAATTTATTGTTTTAATGGCTACTCACTTGCTCTGGGAAAATTTATCAAAGTCATCCTGCAGCTGATATTTGTGCAGTACTTCACCAATCAGATATCCAGTAGAAAAATCTCTCTCAAAGGTTGTGGCATCTACAAACAATGTTATAAACAAATTATTGATGACAAAACTCATAAATATAAATCTGGTCTGAATTTGATTCATTGCATCAAAGACCTAAATACCACAGATGTCGTAAAATCTCACGTAAAATAAAATCTTGCGAGAGCAGGTACACGTAAACCAGATATGGCGCATCGATACGATGTTAGCGGCAGACACTCTGTCGTGAATTTTACAAGGTGGACAAAATCCCCTTCATGAATTTTACAAGGTGGACAAAATCCCCTTCATGAATTTTACAAGGTGGACAAAATCCCCTTCATGGATTTTATAAGGTGGACAAAATCCCCTTATCACTTGTAAAATTCATGAAGGGGATTTTGTCCACCTTGTAGAATTCATGAAGGGGATTTTGTCCACATTGAAGAATTCATGAAGGGGATTTTGTCCACCATGTAGAATTCATGAAGGGGATTTTGTCCACCTTGTACAAAATGAGCGAAGGGGATTTCGTCCGGAGGGATTTTGTCCTACACTAGTGATCTCAATATGCAATAAACACAATGGGGTTGCAACTGTCTGTCATCCAAAAATATTTTATACTTCAAATATATAGCAAGCTTCTTCCGACATTTTAGAATGTTAATTCTTGTTCAGAATTAAATTGATGTCACCACCCTTGTTACACAGACAATAAATACCTTGATCTGGCCTACTAAATTTTTATTTTTCGCACCCTTGTGCTGGGGAAAATAGATGACTTGTGTACACAAACATGACATGCTCGCATGATCTACATCATTTGTTTAATTGATCTTTACACAATTTTAAGATTATGTGAACCCAGATTGTTTTTCACTGTGAGCAGCCTTTTAAAATATTTAATTGACATGGAAGCGTATTAATACAATTAGAATTTGAAGAAAATATCCAAAAATGAAGCGGAAAATAACAGACCTGTTTAGAAATAGTTATGAAGCAATAATGTTCTGAAAATTTTGTGTAACTTGGATTGTTTGATTGCCGTTTCAGGAATAAATTTTAATATTTACCACATACTTTTTGAGGATTTGAAAGATTGCTTTTTAAATTTGGGTAAGTTAGATATATGGTACTTGTTGTGAAAATCCGAGAATTTATAGGAAACTTAATGCAAGTCTGTGAAGAAATTACGCTTCAGAGTGTGCATAATATTTTTTTATATACTTTAACTTAAATACAAAGATTGATCGTTTGATAAGAAATTGTCTGATTTTACGAAAACAGGAGTAGATGGTGACTTCTAACAGCTCGCGCACTGGTTTCGTTTCTCGGATGGTCGAGTGAACGAACTAGACTTCGTTCTATGGTCCATACTAGTTGCTCATCTATGGTATTTAAGGCTTTGATTGCATGTGTTGTCAAACACTTTTGAAACCATTTAAACGAAATTCAAGCAATGAATCAATTCAGTCACGAATAATTATCACAGCCTGTATTTAAATAACTTTCATTTTATGATTTATCCCGTGATCAGTGTCATGAAAAATTCTAATGAGGGTTCAATCACCACAACAGATGCGTTTGTCCCATTTGATTGACTACAAAACTATACATAGACAACAATATAAAATTCCTGCATAATATCATATTGGTTTTATCAAACTTTGCATTGTAGCTGAGAACAGTAGGCAAACGACTAAAGTCAGCAGTAAAGAGTCATTGTAGTGTCAGTGTCACCTTCAGTGCTTCACTCCCCCATACCCGGTAAATCACAGTCACAACGTAATAGAACGTTTAATGCAATGAAATACGACGGTTACATTACAAGTATGTCGGTTAAATATGTCTTAAGAACACAAAACTTAAGACAATAAGAGTGGACATGGTTGACGCGTTCTAGCTGTGTACGAAAATGTATGGCCCGAAATAAAAAGACGTTAAAGCTTAATCAGAAACGAAATAACATAAAACTGCAACAATCAAATAACCAATATACTCCCGTACCTGCACCCTGTGATATCTTGAGCTCATCATTGAGCCATCGACACAGAATATCCGTCATTTTTACTCAAATTTTGCGAATATCCGTCCTCAAGCTTGCATTGTTGACATAGCAACGTACAGGTGCTTGTTTATATACGGCACTGTTAGTGTGCGGATCCTCGGACAGGTTTATTCCCCGGCGCCTGTCTGAATAATGTACGTACATGTATCAAGATTGAAAACACGGCGCCCCTATTAACTTTTTTTTTGCCAGATGTTACTATATTTGATATCAAATTAAAGGTCTTATTCTTTACTTTTAGAATATATTAAACAAATTGTAATCGATTAAGTATTTATATATGTACACCTGGGCATTTTTTCAGATTTTTTCTAAGATATTTTTGTGTTGGAAAAACACGGCGCCCCCTATTAACCTTTTCTTATTCAAATGTATATCAGTAGAGAGGTTATCCTATGTAGTTTGTTTATGTATGCAAACGGTTTAAAATTTGATTGAGAAAAATTATCGCGATTTAAATTGGACTCATTTTTGTATAATTTTCTCGCGCGAGAGAATCTGCTAGGAAAACACGGTGCCTCCTATTTCTTTAAATGAGCTTGGCAAATATATGTGCTCGCAAATGTGTGAAAACTATTCGGATTTCCTGTATGTATTAATGTTTGCAACTTCGTAACTGTTCCATCATATTTCATATACAGTGTGCTGTATTATTTCACTGACTACAGACATGCCTATAAACTTTGTATGTATGTTTAATGCAGAATAACTTAGGTCACTGTTTTGTGTTTTTCTCTCTCTGACAAATGTCCAGCATATGCTCTTCACTAACGGCAGAACTACGAACTGGAACGCAGTATACGGTCCATGGTATCAATTAATAATTTATGTCGTGTAGTTTCTGCCGTTAGTAAAGATTACACATCAGAAAATTTAAGAAAAAATAAGGACAATATCCTGATCTTCACAATTTTATAGACATGTATTTTCTTCAATACAATAATCACAACAGACACATAATTTATCAATCATGACAAATATCAATATCATGTAAAACAAAATGACACAACAAATTCTAATCTATGAGACAAAATACAGACATCACATTGAATAATATCAATAATACAAACAACAATTTGTTACCATGAGCATATTTTACACAGAAAACTGTCGTCTACACCTATCTGCACACATTGATTGTGGTACCATTTTATTTTACAGTTTTGATTGTTGCACCTAATTAGATTATCAATAACGTCGAAAAGTCTACATGAACAGTACAATTTTATTGTATTGCATTTTGGATCATTAGTCGGCATCTTGGGCATTTTTAGAACTTTAGGAAAAGCCAAAATGTTATCGTTTATACAAAACATTTAAGTAAATGTGATATCATTAATGAAATATCGAAGCGAATGTTAGAAATGGCAACACTAAACTCATTAAAAATAAGTTCAGTGAGATATGCAATAGAAAATACACCCCAGTCTGAAGAGTTAGTTTGTCGTTGAATGTCTGGAATTAAAATTTCAAGAGACTAGTATTACTACTATATAACTGAGCTAACTGAACTGACATACTAGTATTGATTGATCGTGAATATTTAATGCTGTCTAATACATATATAGGTCCATTTTCTAAATTTTGATAAGATACCAACCATTATGCAACAAACAGTACTACAAACACCAGAAAATTGCAAATTTACGTTTTAATTTACGACAACATAAGTTACATAGGGCCTAATGTCATTGTATAACTTCTGATATAATCCACATGAATGGATGCAATAAACAGCAACCTGCGGCAAAATTGGGAAAGTGATAGTGATTTTCACATGAAAGAGAGACGCACCTCTCTCAAATTGATATAGCAAATCACGGACATATAATATCCGTGAGCAAATATATCAAATTAATGCACTTTAGGTTTTAGAAAGAAGTAATAAATCTCAAAAATCTAAGTTATCAAAAATATTCAGAATGAGCCATATTGTTGTATATGCTTTTATTTATCGTCGCCACCGGTTTCCCACATGGGCGACGCCTCCGGAAGAATGTTAGTCATATTAGATTTGGAGGATAGTGCATGATACAGAAGATGCCCCAGTTCCAGAAGCACCCCTGGTTATTTTACGTGCTCGATGTAAAGCATCATACACGGGACCTCGGTTTTTAAAGTCTCGTCCGAAAGAATGTTAGTACGGTCAGTGATGGAGCGGGGAATCGAACCAGCGATCCCTGGATTACAAGTCCAGCGTTTTACCACTGGACCACGGATCCGCTAGCCATATTGTATTGTCGGGCAGTATTTATCTGTCGCTCATCATGCTCGAGTACGCATACGCAGGTGCATCACTTTCAAACTGGTGTTAACTTGGCACTTACCAAAGGTGTGAAAGATATTGAATTTCGTTAATCCTATTAAATAATTACCTATAATCAAGTGAGAAGTTTATTTTATATAACTTGGCCCAATTCACTCAATCCTCACTTAACTAGAGAACTATCAAACTGAATGTATTATCATATATTATATAATACACAATCCCTTGTAATATTCATCCTTACGTATTACTATGTAATTGATGTCATTCAGTAATATATGTATTTATTTTTCCACATCACATAATAAACTAGAAGTACTGTTCTGTTAACAGAACGCATACACAACGTAACATATAGTTTATTGGCATTAAATATTTTCACAAAATATAGGCAAACAAAGAAATAAACGAATGTACATAAGTGGTTTAAAAGCGAAAAAACTCGCCCTGGTTGTCTCCCTTATCAGTTTACTATTTTTACAGGAATATTCTCGAACCAGTGAAGTTGCAGACTATGCTGCAGATTTGTATGAATAAAATAAACACAGTATAACAATTACACATACTCAGAGACATAATACGACCGAGACATATTTTATAGGTATCTAGCCTCGCCAGTGTTAATTCTGCTTTAAGTTATCAGGAACATGAATACTATATATAACTTTGTGATCTTCATGAAACTTCATAGTTTATCTGTGTGGAATATCGCCCAGTAAAATAATCACCCGCGTGTCCAAATGCATTTATCCAATGTAAATAGCAGCATCTGTGCTTACCAATTATGATATCACCAACTATCTGAATATTATCATGGCACAGTAGTCGAGGTGTATCTATAGCACCCGACTGATCCGAAGGTAGTGGGCTCGAATCCTGCCTTGTGTAAGGTTGAACTGCATCATGTAGATCATGTAGATTTCGAGACCAGATACAGCTGGGCGGTATAAACTAGTAGTTTCTTTGGTCCTTTAGGTAATGTTTTCCCTAAATTTACAGTACTTCCGGTTGTTCGTTCATTATATTTTTCTATTATCAGTAGTCTATCATTATTTGCTTTCACACGTCAAGTTAACTTTTTAACAATTACATATTGACAAAGTCATTTTTATGAGTACAATATTGATTAAGACTCTATATTGACAAGGACTTTTATCAAGACATTTATTTTTACACTAATCAACACAATATTAAAACTATTTGCATTACTGAATTTGGACACTCGACTGTCGTCTTACTTATTTGTAACATATAGCGTCAGACTTGTTGGAGGTACCCGATCACTTATTAAGTGTTGACTTGGAGCAGTCAATGTGATTTTATGTATGCAAACGGTTTAAAATTTGAGTGAGAAAAATTATCGCGATTTAAATTGGACTCATTTTTGTATAATTTTCTCACGCGAGAGAATCTGCTCGGAAAACACGACGTCCCCTATCTATTTTTTAATTTGTATTCAAATCTTTTAACGGTTTATACGGTCTTAAAGGTTATGTTGTCTAGTTTATGTATATGCAAACTATATGAACATTGATCCATTAAAACTCGCGTTCTGAAGTTGACCTATTTATGTATTTTATCGCACTCGAGAATCCGCTAGGAAAACACGGTGCCTCCTATTTCTTCAAATGAGCTTGGCAAATATATTTGCTCGCAAATGTGTGAAAATTATTCGGATTTCCTGTATGTATTAATTTTTGCAACTTCGTAACTGTTCCATCATATTTCATATACAGTGTGTTGTATTATTGCACTGACTACAGACATGCCTATAAACTTTGTATGTATGTTTAATGCAGAATAACTTAGTTCACTGTTTTGTGTTTTTCTCTCTCTGACAAATGTCCAGCATATGCTCTTCACTAACGGCAGAACTACGAACTGGAACGCAGTATACGGTCCATGGTATCAATTAATAATTTATGTCGTGTAGTTTCTGCCGTTAGTAAAGATTACACATCAGAAAATTTAAGAAAAAATAAGGACAATATCCTGATCTTCACAATTTTATAGACATGTATTTTCTTCAATACAATAATCACAACAGACACATAATTTATCAATCATGACAAATATCAATATCATGTAAAACAAAATGACACAACAAATTCTAATCTATGAGACCAATTACAGACATCACATTGAATAATATCAATAAAACAAACAACAATTTGTTACCATGAGCATATTTTACACAGAAAACTGTCGTCTACACCTATCTGCACACATTGATTGTGGTACAATTTTATTTTACAGTTTTGATTGTTGCACCTAATTATATTATCAATAACGTCGAAAAGTCTACATGAACAGTACAATTTTATTGTATTGCATGTTGGATCATTCGTCGGCATCTTGGGCATTTTTAGAACTTTAGGAAAAGCCAAAATGTTATCGTTTACAAAACAATTAAGTAAATGTGATCTCATTAATGAAATATCGAAGCGAATGTTAGAAATGGCAACATTAAAATCATTAAAAATAAGTTCAGTGAGATATGCAATAGAAAATACACCCCAGTCTGAAGAGTTAGTTTGTCGTTGAATGTCTGGAATTAATATTTCAAGAGACTAGTATTAGTACTATATGGCTGAGCTAACTGAACTGACATACTAGTATTTATTGATCGTGAAGATTTAATGCTGTCTAATACATATATAGGTCCATTTTCTAAATTTTGATAAGATACCAACCATTATGCAACAAACAGTACTCCAAACACCAGAAAATTGCAAATTTACGTTTTAATTTACGACAACATAAGTTACATAGGGCCTAATGTCATTGTATAACTTCTGATATAATCCACATTAATGGATGCAATAAACAGCAACCTGCGGCAAAATTGGGAAAGTGATGAAAGAGAGACGCACCTCTCTTAAATTGATATAGCAAATCACGGACATATAATATCCGTGAGCAAATATATCAAATTAATGCACTTTAGGTTTTAGAAAGAAGTAATAAATCTCAAAAATCTAAGTTATCAAAAATATTCAGAATGAGCCATATTGTATTGTCGGGCAGTATTTATCTGTCGCTCATCATGCTCGAGTACGCATACGCAGGTGCATCACTTTCAAACTGGTGTTAACTTGTTATGTGATGAGTTTAAATCTGAACTTGACCTAGTGAACACTAAGATAGACTCACTCTCAACTAAGGAGACTATCAACGCTTCAGGTAACGATATTACATTGAATATCGTAATCAGAGACCTCCCTGAGACCGACAATGAGAACACTGCAACCAAAGTCAATGCATTTATTAAAGACGGTCTCAAGATTCATGGCGTGACATGCAGAAGTGCGGATAGGAAGGTTTCGAGATCTTCTTCTAAACCTGGTGTTGTTATTGCCAAAATGAAATCTCACGAAGATAAACGGAAGGTTATGACTAACAAGGCGTCTCTGAAGTCTCACCAACAATACTCAAACGTTTTTGTGCAACATGACCAAACCCAGGCGGATCGTGTGATGGCTAATAATTTTCGGACCATATTGAACTCACTCAAAAATACCAATCTGATTATTCGGGGCTCAAGAGTCATTCATCGCCAATCCACAGATCAGCCAGACAGTATGCGCGGCAACCGTAATAATGACCAGAGGCGTTTCTCTAATACGCGTGATAATGCACGTGGTCGCGACAATCAAAGAGACGTCAGTGTGCCTAACGTAAGTGGTAGGAGGAACAATTCTCCTCGGACCTATTCTCAGGAAGTGCGTGGCAACAATAGTAATGGCTATAACACAACTGGTCGTGGACGCGGTGGCAGAAGTGACGGTGGTAGAGGACGGAACCGTGGTGGTCAGAACAGACGTCAATATTAGCTTAATGTCGGGTTTTGGAATGTGAGAGGATGGAACTTTGAGAAATCTTCAGATAATTTTATTTTAAGATCTAGCTGTATTCTAGAAAATAATTTTGATATATTAGGTGTAGCCCAAACTCATCTTGTAAATAATAATGTTTTAGATATTGAAGGTTATAGATGGTTTGGTTTTAATAGAACAAACATTCATGTCAATGCTCGGACTGGTTCCGGTGGTGTAGGTTTCTTTATTAAACAATCTTTGTGTGATTTGTTTAATATATGTATTGTTGATAACACATTTGAAGGAATATTATGGTTAAAAATGTCTCACAAAACCACTAATTTAGATTTATTCCCATGTGTATGTTATCTACCGCCACAGAATTCATCACGTCCGTTTGATGTTAATGCTTTTTATGATCATTTGCTAGCTAATGTGTACTCTTTCCAAAGCGATGGGCTAATATTTATATGTGGAGATTTTAACAGCCGTACTGGAAATTTGGATGACTATATCCCAGGGGTCGATTCACTACTTTCTCGTGATGTAATTGATTTTTCTACTAATGCATACGGCGAGATGTTCATAGATTTTTTAATTTATACTAATATGTGTATGTTGAATGGAAGATACTCCACAAAAAATGATTTTACTTCTGTTTCTGTGAAAGGAGCATCAGTTGTTGATTATTGTATTGTACGTCACGAAAATTTGGATTTGTTCTCAGATTTTTCTGTTAATCTAACAAGCGATGTGATTAACAAATGTGGTAATCTTAGGAGTATTACTCCGACAAAAACACCGGATCATTCTTTGTTATCATGGAAAGTTAATTGTTATTGTTCACCATATATGAGTAAAACAGGTGATGTAGAACATGTACCTATTTCATATGATAAGTTTGATCGTAGTTATTTTAACAATAGTTTTCTTAGCAGCCCTGATGTGCTTTATGATGTTAACAAAACCATCGATAAATTAGAACATGGCTTGCGTAAACAAACTGACATAGATTTGATTTACGAGGAATGGTGCACTATTGTAAAAAATACTATGTATAATAACCTTCCCTTTAAAACCATTTCTGCAACATGTTCTACCAGAAAACACCGGCCTGGTAAACCATGGTGGAATGAGAATTTGTCTTTGTTATGGTTTAATCTTTCTCAATCAGAACGAAGATGGTTACATTGTTTTAATAGAGCAGAAAAAACTAATTTTAAAACTGAGTATGTACAATTAAGAAAGCATTTTGACGCTGAGGTTCAGAAGGCGAAGCGTCGTCATTGGTATAACATGCAGAATGAATTGTTAAATGACTGTAGCATTGATCAGTCAAAATTTTGGAAATCGATAGGTAAAATTGGTATCGGTCATAGTAAAAAGAAAACAATTCCTGATGAAGTTTTACTTGATGATGGTTCTACGTCTTCTTGCACTAATATAATTTTAGAAAAATGGAGAGCTGATTTTTGTTCTCTATTCAATAATCCTAATATAAATTCTACGTATGTACCTAGTTTTTCTAATGTTGATGATGACTCTTTATCATTTAATGATCATATATCTGTACATGAGGTCAAGAAAGCTGTGGATGCTGCTAATCGTGGGAAAGCATGTGGTGTTGATGGAATACCATCTGAAGCTCTTAAAAATGATACCACTGTTATGTTTTTACATGTGTTATATAATATATGTTTTAGCAACGGCACTATTCCATCTGTATGGGGAAAATGTGTGATAAATCCAATACCTAAGTCTGCTAGTCTGGATGCTAGAAACCCTTTATCTTATAGGGGCATTTCATTAGCTTCTTCCATTTACAAACTCTATTGTTATATATTGAACAATAGACTTAGTACTTGGTCTGAATCAAATGATATTGTCATTGATGAACAAAATGGTTTTAGACAGAAACGTAGTACTATAGATCAATTATCTACCCTCACTAATATTATTGATACAAGGAAGAAGCTAAAACGTTCAACTTTTTGTACATTTATAGACTTTAAAAAAGCTTATGACTATATAAATCGTGACTTACTTTGGAAAAAAATGTTTGATATGGGTGTTAAAGGCAAGATGCTAACTGCTATAAAATCTTTGTACTCAACTGTATCGTCTTGTGTCAGAGTAAATGCTCTCTGTACTGATTGGTTTGATGTACGATCTGGTTTACGTCAGGGTTGTATATTATCTCCCCTTTTGTTCAATTTGTTTATTAATGACCTAGCAATTTATCTGAAGTCTTTTGATATTGGTGTACAGTGTGGAACTGATAAAATATGTATGTTATTGTATGCAGACGATATTGTTCTACTTGCTGAAAATGAAAGAGATTTACATTGTTTACTTAATGCTCTTAATGATTGGTGCTGCACCAACGGAATGTCAATTAACCGAAACAAAAGTAAAATTGTACATTTTCGCCCAAAGTCTGTTCAAAGAACACTCATTGATTTTTACTTTGGCAATGCTAACCTTGATATAGTTGATAAGTATACATACTTAGGACTAGTTTTAAATGAACATTTAGACTATAATATTACAGCAAAGTTTGTAGCACAGAGTGCAAGTCGAGCCCTCGGCCTTGTTATAGCCAAATGCAAGTCTGTCGGGGGGGTACCATATAATGTATATACACAACTGTATGATTCCATTGTTTGGCCTACTATTAGTTATGGTGCCGCTATTTGGGGTCACAAGACTTATTCATGTATAAACGCGATACAAAATCGCGCGATGCGTTTCTTTCTTGGCGTCGGCAGATACACGCCTAATGCAGCCGTTGTCGGTGAAATGGCATGGATTGCCCCAAATATAAAGCAATGGAAATCCGTGTCCTTGTTTTGGGCCCGTCTGTCGTGTATGCATAATACTAGAGTAAATAAACGTATTGCACTCTGGGCTAACTCTTTATCAAATAGATCATGTAAAAATTGGTTCTATGATGTAATAAATATATTGAATATCTGTGAATTACAAGAGTTCTGTGATATAAATGTTGCTTTTCCTAAACATGTACTTGTTGATAAAATTACATCTGTTTTACATTCAAAATATTGTGTAGATTGGAAGCAATCAGTCAATCGGGCCGAGGCGGAAACAAACTACGTACATATCGGTTATTTAAAACTGATTTTTGCATCGAAAATTATTGTAAACTTATTATGCCCCCGCTACACAGGGCCGCGTTCAGTAAATTCCGTTGCGGCGTTGCTCCTCTACGAATAGAGACCGGTCGTTATGAACGTATTCCAGTATATGGCCGAAAATGTCCGTTCTGTGACAATATTGAGGATGAGAGTCATGTATTGTTAGAATGTAATTTGTATGCTGATTTAAGGCAAAGTTTGTATGCTAAGGCGGTTGCCATTGATATTAATTTTACGCACCTGTCCAAAAATGATAAGTTAGTCTTCCTTTTTAACAACTCGGATATGATTAGGATATGTGCCAAAACCTGTCATAATATTTTACAGCGTCGTACTTTTTATCTCTGTAAATAATGCACGTATTTTTATGTATAATTGTATGTCATAGCTTTTATTCGATCTGAAAAACAGCCGTAAATTAAATTAAATGGATTTCATAAGAAATTTGTTTAAGTATGCACAATAGTGCACGAAATTATTCAGTTTCTTACACAGGTTTTTGTTTTATTATTATTTTTAGTAACAATTAACAACTGTTGTTTTTTTTTCAGTTTTATATGCATATATGTAATTAGTTATTAAGCTATATTGTATAACGTTAATATCTTAACGTATCATGTGATATTTTGATGTTTTATTGTAATGTCTAGTCTCTTATAACTCTTATTAAGAGTGGCTATATACTAAAAGTTGGTTCTGTTTTTATGTTATTGTAAAATGTATGTACATGTATATAGATGAGACGAAAATAAAGATTAAAATATATTCGTCGGCATCTTGGGCATTTTTAGAACTTTAGGAAAAGCCAAAATGTTATCGTTTACAAAACAATTAAGTAAATGTGATCTCATTAATGAAATATCGAAGCGAATGTTAGAAATGGCAACATTAAAATCATTAAAAATAAGTTCAGTGAGATATGCAATAGAAAATACACCCCAGTCTGAAGAGTAAGTTTGTCGTTGAATGTCTGGAATTAATATTTCAAGAGACTAGTATTAGTACTATATGGCTGAGCTAACTGAACTGACATACTAGTATTTATTGATCGTGAAGATTTAATGCTGTCTAATACATATACAGGTCCATTTTCTAAATTTTGATAAGATACCAACCATTATGCAACAAACAGTACTCCAAACACCAGAAAATTGCAAATTTACGTTTTAATTTACGACAACATAAGTTACATAGGGCCTAATGTCATTGTATAACTTCTGATATAATCCACATTAATGGATGCAATAAACAGCAACCTGCGGCAAAATTGGGAAAGTGATAGTGATCTTCACATGAAAGAGAGACGCACCTCTCTTAAATTGATATAGCAAATCACGGACATATAATATCCGTGGGCAAATATATCAAATTAATGCACTTTAGGTTTTAGAAAGAAGTAATAAATCTCAAAAATCTAAGTTATCAAAAATATTCAGAATGAGCCATATTGTATTGTCGGACAGTATTTATCTGTCGCTCATCATGCTCGAGTACGCATACGCAGGTGCATCACTTTCAAACTGGTGTTAACTTGGCAGTTTCCAAAGGTGTGAAAGATATTCGTTAATCCTATTAAACGATTACCTATAATCAAGTGAGAAGTTTATTTCATATAACTTGGCCCAATTCACTCAATCCTCACTTAACTAGAGAACTATCAAACTGAATGTATTATCATATATTATATAATACACAATCACTTGTAATATTCATCCTTACGTATTACTATGTAATTGATGTCATTCAGTAATATATGTATTTATTTTTCCACATCACATAATAAACTAGAAGTACTGTTCTGTTAACAGAACGCATACACAACGTAACATATAGTTTATTGGCATTAAATATTTTCACAAAATATAGGCAAACAAAGAAATAAGTACATAAGTGGTTTAAAAGCGAAAAAACTCGCCCTGGTTGTCTCCCTTATCAGTTTACTATTTTTACAGGAATATTCTCGAACCAGTGAAGTTGCAGACTATGCTGCAGATTTGTATGAATAAAATAAACACAGTATAACAATTACACATACTCAGAGACATAGTACAACCGAGACATATTTTATAGGTATCTAGCCTCGCCAGTGTTAATTCTGCTTTAAGTTATCAGGAACATGAATACTATATATAACTTTGTGATCTTCATGAAACTTCATAGTTTATCTGTGTGGAATATCGCCCAGTAAAATAATCACCCGCGTGTCCAAATGCATTTATCCAATGTAAATAGCAGCATCTGTGCTTACCAATTATGATATCACCAACTATCTGAATATTATCATGGCACAGTAGTCGAGGTGTATCTATAGCACCCGACTGATCCGAAGATAGTGGGCTCGAATCCTGCATTGTGTGAGGTTGAACTGCATCATGTAGATCTTGTAGATTTCGAGACCAGATACAGCTGGGCAGTATAAACTATTAATTTCTTTGGTCCTTTAGGTAATGTTTTTCCTAAATTTACAGTACTTCCGGTTGTTTGTTCATTATATTTTTCTATTATCAGTAGTATATCATTATTTGCTTTCACACGTCAAGTTAACTTTTTAACAATTACATATTGACAAAGTCATTTTTATCAGTACAATATTGATTAAGACTCTATATTGACAAGGACTTTTATCAAGACATTTATTTTTACACTAATCAACACAATATTAAAACTATTTGCATTACTGAATTTGGACACTCGACTGTCGTCTTACTTATTTGTATACTTGACACTTCCCTAATAAGGCACGAGTTTAGGTTAGTAACCCAGGAAGAAGTCATCGTAACTTGTTTCACAATCGATGTAAAATATAGAGCTTCATGTTTGAAATAAAAAAAGGTCCCTGTGATACACCTCGGATAATTTACACAAGCCTTTGAAGATCATATCTGGGTTCTTTTACGAGCCCGTTGTAAAGCTCTTTTTTTCAAAGTCTCGTCCGAAAGACTGTTTGTTCTGTCAGTGGTGGAGCGGGGAATCGAACCTGCGATCCATTGGTTACTAGTCCACCGCGTTACCACTGGACCACGGGTCCACCCTAGTGGTTGTTTTACCATTCAGTTTGGCTGTTAAATAAACTGTTTGGTGCACTTGCTGTTTCCTTTATAATCTGTAGTGACACTGCTCAGAAGTAACTCAAGCATATGTAATTTTCGAAACTTGAAACTTATTTCCGAAAACAAACTGTACCGCACTTGTGATGAACCTTTGGATGCGATTCGGAAGTTAAATCTTATTGACGTGATTTCAATATAATACATACTTTTTACATCACAAACTATTTTTTAACCCCCGTACAAGTGTAGAGTATATATCAAGTGGGATGAGTCAACACTTGACTAAATCTGTATAAAGAAAACTGGTTTTTCTCGGCAAAGTTTACAATTGTGTGATTGCTCAGCTGTTCAGTGAAATACAATTTCGACTAG
Source organism: Mactromeris polynyma (assembly GCA_032209605.1). Taxonomy (NCBI): domain Eukaryota; kingdom Metazoa; phylum Mollusca; class Bivalvia; order Venerida; family Mactridae; genus Mactromeris; species Mactromeris polynyma. The sequence continues at coordinate 3,298,269 of JASFXZ010000040.1, forward strand.
GTTGTCTGATTATTGTGCATACCAGCGAAATCACAGGTGAGTGTGAATAATGCATTGCATAATATACTTTGTGAATATGGTTATACATTTAAAAATGTTACAGTTTCATTTCTTCGATCGACGGTGATGCTTTCTTACTTAGTAAATGCACTGTTTTTATTTCTAACGGTTACTGATTTTGAACACTGCTCTACTGACAGTCGCCCAGTAATTTGCAATTTTTCGAATATTGTCATAATAAATTTGCAAACATGTACCTCAGGCCCGGATCTACCGGGGGGGGGGAGGGGGCACGGGGGCCTTGTAAAATTCATGAAGGGGTTTTGGCCGCCTTGTAAAATTCACGAAGGGGATTTTGTCCACCTTGTACAAAATGAGTGAAGGGGATTTTGTCCGGGGGGGGGGGGTTGTCCTACAAGCCATACGTACACATGGTAGGTGTATTTTCAAAACGCTATACTTGAAAACTATGCAACATAACTTTATTTCAAAAAAAAATTATAGAGGCAAATAATTAAATAATGTTCTCTTGTAAAAAAAATGAATTGTGATTTCTGTGCCAAATGGGCCATTTTTTCTGCGCTCACAGCCAATTATTTTATGTCAGAGATGATAAACACATTTATATTATTTCAGGGAGCATACATAAACCTGTGTGTAGTTTAAGTATATACTTTAGGTGGTTAACAGTTAATACAGTTTTTAAGTGTGCTCCCTGATCATGTTCATTTTGGACATTAAAAAGAGTCAACTTCTGCCAAATCAGCATGAAAGTTTTAATATCTACACTATTTCCCAGAGTTTATGACGAAATTGGCTTCTTATTCACTTGTGACAAGGGTTTTTAGTGAATGCTGATTGGAAGTAGGTACAGGAGGGGCTGTCCCCTGGAAATTTGTTAAAATGATGGTACTTTAACAAGATAATACAAGTGCAATTCTCATAAATGAGTCCTAAAAATTAAGACTACGAAATGCACCAGAAGCCACCATTTCATAAATATATTATAAAAAAATTACGGGGAAGATCCCCCGGACCCCCCTTAAAGGAGGGGGATAAACCCCTCCCGTACCTACCCCCATCTCAAGTGCGGGGCATTTTCATTATGTTTGGCTCCCAGTCGGGAATTTCTGGATCCGGGCCTGTACCTGGTTGTGTCAATTTTGTGTGGGGGTTAACCAATAATTCATTGGATCATGTTATCTGCAAACACCTTTTTATAATTTCCAAATGCCTGACACATCCATAGATCTGAATAACTGAAAGTTAAGTATCTTCTGTATTATGACTTTTATCATTCATCAACTAAATGCGTCACGTATTAGCAACATAAAATCTGGGACCAATATATATATAATTGGTCCCAGATAAAACATTGAAAACATCAACAGATACATACATTATACTGCATTAATACATTCAGTTCTACCTTTTATGGAAACAATGAAAAGTTTAAATCCTATCCAACACTTGCAGCTTATTATATTAATACTATTGTATTCTTCTTTAATGTGTATGATATGTTTATAAAATATGAACATGAATACTGGAACTATTGAATACTCAAGTTTTTTAAATGGATGTACGAGATCAGCAAATTTACCGAAAAGATTAGCAATTTGTTTCAGTGGACCTACTGGATTTTTTTTCAAAATGAAAAATGAATAGACTAACAAAACGTTGTATCGAATGATAAGAAACTATGGTGTGCTTATATTGACTATGAACGTGCTTTTGATACTGTAATTTGTGATGGTTTATGGGTAAAGTTGATGAAATCCGGACTTAGTTGTAAAATATTAACCTTGCTCAAAGCAGGGACCGTATAGTGTGTTCCAGCTCAAAGCTATGTACACAAATGTTAAATCATGTGTGAAATTGTCTTCTCAATCGAAACCTAGATAGACTATATTTATGACTCATATTTCTTACACACAGTTGATATTTCTAAAAATACAGATTATTCTTAAAAGTTCTGTATGTACATACTTTTGCTGACTGGTCTAATTCTGAATACCACTTTTGTTTATATTGGTCTTTTATTCTCTGTAAAAGTGCATTGCTATGTGTTTGTCAACTGTGAAATTCATCTTTAAAACCAAGATTATCCATCATTGTTTTGATGTTTTTGTCCAATAAATTATGTATAATCCATAATTGTTACGCATATACATGTACTAGTATAACATTTTACGCATTACAGTATTGGTGTTGCTATACAATTTTATGATGTGCTGTCCTCTATATAAAAATATTAGAACAAATATGTTGGTAATATATCGTGGCCAAATATTAAAAAAAGACAATGGGGTTTGCCATTGAGCACTATGTAATTTTTTCTTAATATGATATCTGATATATATATAGTCACCACCTGTTGTTATCTAAAATGCGAAATGAAGACAAACAGAGATTGCGAAAATCATGTTTTACTGTAATAAATTTTCGATACACATGTATCACTCGTTAAAGCGACATTACATTGTTTTCTCTGTTTAGCTTCAAACCACCTAAAATTGCATTTCACTCCAAAACTGCTTTTCTTTGATTTATTTTGACGAGTTTCTAAACTGAAAGTCACTTTTTGACATCAAAGCGAAAATAGGGACATCGACAAATCAAGGAGGATTTTCTTAATAATCGTTCAAATGCATCATAAAGTTTTGCCTTGTACTTTGTTTCGGCTAGGTAGGCTGTATAATGGTAGCTACTTAGCTCTCTAGCATCGCAAACATACATTTGTCTCTTTTCAACAGAACACTTATTTTGTCTGTTACAATTAAAAACATCATCTTGTATTTTTGATGATGGAGTGCAATTATTTATACCACGGACATATAAACCAGATTTCTATATTCGGGTATTTGTTTAATATATTTGCAAATAAACATTCAATTTAAAAAGCAGGTTTTGGACACGATAATCGGATCCCGACTAGTCTATGATTTAGGAATAAAATCTTGACGCATTAATTTTCAAATATTACCAGAGACATAAATGGTAAAGTTTTATCATTTTTTAGCAAACAAATCAAGCTAATCTGTCATACAGTGACGTGAATAAGAATCAAATGTATATTATTCATGAAATGATCTATCTTGCAGAAATCGATACAAAACTTATAAAATGTCAAACCTAACACTTTGAAATTTATTTTATATAAGTTATGCAACTATTTGTCTAAATAACTGTAACATCCGTATTTTACAATATTAATAGCATTAATATTATAATTTTCACTTTTAAATATAAAGTTGAACAATATCATATCAAAATATATTTATTGTAATCGAATTATACTGTTTTAAATTTCACACCTTTACAGAATAAAAAGTCAATATATTGTCACCCTATAATGAACCACACCAATATTTCATTTCAAAGCTATTCTATAAACAGTCACATTTCGCCTAAATTCTTCCCTATAAAGCGCACTAAATGTTAATTAACAGCTTGTATAATCGCTGCTGGACCCTAGTGTGACCGTCCAGAGATCAATGGCCATAAAACTTCGGTCATACTCGGTCAGGTATCGAGACTTTTCAACCCCAAGACTTTTCAACCCCAAGACTTTTCAACCCCTATGGTAAAATGTCCAAGACTTTTCAACCCCACTGTCATTTTCAACCCCTAATTAGCCTAAGGCTTTTCAACCCCTGTTAAAATCAAGACTTTTCAACCCCTAATAAACCAAGACTTTTCAACCCCTCTAATATGTTTTTAATTGGACAATTATCACATTTGTTACCTGGAAAAATGTTGACAATCACTTTGTTTAAGTTTAATTTTTAAGTGTATTTACATTCCAAAATGAATACTAATAAAGATATATACACACAAAATACACACAGTCATTCTATCACATTTTATTTGGCCTAAAACTGCAGGTGGAATTTAATTGGTATTTAATTGATGATGTGATTTGTTATTCTAATTAAGTCTAATTACGCTGTCACTTACACTCAAAAATTATTTATTTATATATACATAACTTATTGCCTCCATTTTCTGGAGATATATGGTTTAACAATTATTTATGAATAAATACATACATAAAGGAAGAATAGTGAATACTATAATTATACAGCATATAGAAAGGAAAAAAGGACGAATACATAGCCAAGAGAATAGAATAAAACATCAAGTCTCTTGCACGTAACTAGTCTCACATAATGTTAACATTTGACCTCACGGAGTATGTTTAGTTCAAACGAATCGAAAGTTTGACACTATACATGTAAGGAAATGGTAATACGTATTATTGGTAAATCAGTCTCAGGAATTTGCCGAGACTGCTTCACCAATTCAAACTATTCAACCACTTTTTATTCAAACTGGCACATAAATTGACTCGGAAACACTTTTTATTTCACTCTGGCACACTATTTATTTACACTGTCACAATTACTTGCACATACACTTAACCGTATAACTCGCCGATTTCACGCAGGAAATCCTCGCATACAATGTCCCGTTCATCATACTTGTCCCAGAGTAGTTACGTAACACAGTCAACAAACATAACAATTACATTGTCTTTATTGGTATAGTCGATCATTAATCATTGACCATTTGTTATATTAAAAAGCTGTTTATATTAATGATATTTGGTCGATTTTAATAATTGTATTTAACTAACTACTCCTTATTTCTGAAAAATAAATATCAATAGTAGCACTCCTAAATCTTATCATCTTATCTAAACACCCGCTACAGCGGCTTCTCACCTTGTTAATCACCTCGCTAGGCGAGCACGCGTCATTACGTAACACAGTCAACAAACATAACAATACATTATCTTTATTTAAGCACTGACTCAAAGATTGAATTGATAAACCTTCCAAAATTAATTTATTATGCAAATGATATTAGAACTCAATAATTGCCCTTTCCTCATGTCATCTGTATATGTTGCCTTGTTTTTTCTTTATTGGTACATATAGACTGAGATATACCTGGTACATGTATATATATTTTCATTGACCACATTGCTAATGTAACACAATTGTTTCACATTCATGAAATCTCTTTGTAAACTAATATTTCTTGTACGACTTTCTCTACATTATATATATTGTATTGTATGCTATACACATGTAGGCCTACGAATGTTTTATTCAATAAATATGATTGAGTTGAGTTATTGGTTAAACCTAAACGAAGTTCGGAAATCATTATGTTTTAAGACACATTATATATATTTATTTGTTTCAACCTGTATTACTCTATCAAAATCGGTGATTAAAGAGAATATATATCTTAATAATTATTATGGCATCTGCAATCTTAGGTACTATATGAAAAACATATATTAATTGATAAAGGCATTTTATAAGAAGGACCTACTGATATACATTCATATAAGTCTTAACGACTTATCCAATTTTAGACAATTGTGAGAATAAACAGATTCATTCACCTATATATATAATAACCGTACCATTTGAAGGCATTTAGCGGGCATATATCACCTTAAACACCGTACAATTGACAGTTTACACATAATTAAAAGTGTGATGGTTACATCAATAGAACACAATTGCCTTTGATCCAATAAACAAGTGCAACAAATAAAAACAAACAAACATTTAATTGTATTAAACAAATAATTTGCTAATTATTATGATGATCAAACAAAATATAATGACAAATTAAAGGAATGCAATTTGCAAATTGCGAATTGTGATTTACAATAACATACATTTACTACTGTCAATACCTTTCGTTGTAGTTTAATGCGCAAAATATATATACATGCATGTTTATGTTTCAAGTGGTGTAACATTTCAAAAGGAAAACTGTTAATCTCCAGTACATGACTAATTTAACGCGCATACAGCTAAATAATGTCGTTTTTATTAAAGTTAAGGCATTCGTATTAATTCCCTGAATAACAAATAAGTAGTTATGTTTCAAATTCAAATATCTCTTTCAGGAACATGATATGCCTTATACCCATTAGTGACAAAAACCGGCATCATATGATGTGCACGCAACAATCAAATATTTGCAATATCATTGTTTTATTTTCAAATAAAACCGACCATCTGTTCAGATATATATATATCACATATCCGTGTATGTTTCTACGATACAATAACAGTAAATATCATATTGCACAGTGTGCATATACTACGCAAATGAGCGGAAAAACCTAAATGAAATCCATACGCTGCTTGTTTACAATTTACAAAACGAGTATTAATGATGAAAAATATTAACACTTTTGATGTATTAAATAAGAACCCTCATGCACACTGCAGCTAACACAAAAATAAATATGGTAACATTTACCGTTAACATGCAAGTTACTTATATGACATATTAACTAAGCATGTTCAGCAAAATTCATGTTTCAGACCTTATCAACACATTTTCAGTTTACACAGCAACTTTTAACAATTATATTTATCTTTGCACGAAATAGGGGTTGAAAAGTCTTTAAAGTAGGGGTTGAAAAGTCTTCAAAGTAGGGGTTGAAAAGATAAATGTAGGGGTTGAAAATATTCAAACTAGGGGTTGAAAAGTCTCAACAGGTAGGGGTTGAAAAGTCTTGAAATCAGGGGTTGAAAAGTCCTGGGGTTGAAAAGTCTTCATTTGAAAAGTGGGGTTGAAAAGTCTTGGGGTTGAAAAGTCTGTAAGCCCTCGGTCATACTCGGATGGTCTTCCGAACATTTTCGAACGTGGTAAAAAACATACTATATAATTTTAAAGTGTAAAAAATACCATTTTCCTTTTTAAATATTTTCACAAAATAAATACCGACTGACAGAGAAATAATTACGGTTTATGAGACAATTTGCATTTTGTTAATATCATCAACCGTTTTATTTTAAATAAAAGGTAAACTATTTGAATGAATGGGGAATATTGAAACATTACAAACCGTTTGCATTTATTTGATATTTTTAACGGATAAAAAGTTATACTAATTTAAAGCTAAAATCCTTCAAAGTTCTATTTAGGCATTTTTGCGCGGTATCGATTATCGGATGATGAGAATTCTGCCACATGTTTATTACAGACAGGGAATGACAATTAGATATCAGAACACCAAAAACTATGCTTTATGCATGGTTTAATGTAAAGCAATCGTCACATTCAAAATTCATTTTTGTTCTTCAATGACCGCGAAGTTTCTTCTGAGAGAAGTAGGATTTAATTGTCTTATTTTTGCAAATGATGTCCAATTCAACGAAATAGAAGTGTTTTGGTCGACAAGAATGCGACTCCTTACCAAATATATAAACATATTTCTTTTCATTTCAAGAAATACATAACTTCTGTAAAAAGAAGTTTTATTTCACAACATAGTCATATACACTACACATTTGAAATAGACCGTAATGGTCCATGATAAAAATTAACATATGTACAGTTTTCATTAACATAATAGGCGACAGTCAGTTTAACATGGATACTGAAATATTCTTTTATTCCAAGGATGATAAAAAGGAAATAAAGAAAATTGTAAGAGTGATCAGTTTAAAGTACAGATATTGATATACCGTGTTGAAATATTCTGCTAAAAGTGCCCATAATTGTTTAGTATATGCTAAAATGCAAGTTCTATATTCGTTCAGTTATAACGGATACTATTTTATAGTGATACTTTATGCATTAACTCTAACACTGTGTCCTTTTAGAAACAATATATAAGGACGACAGCTAAGTAACTATGTACACTTGCAATGATACATTGATATTGATGTTATGTCGCTTTAATTTGTAGGATATCATCCGAACACGTTTCTATTATTCAGAGATAAGTCATTTTTTTATTCTAGGTTTACCTCTGGAATGTCTTGTACCAACATATTTCGAGGAATGGCAGGATGTTTCATATTAAGTGTGGTGTTAGCATCAGTACGCTCGAAACCGACGTCAGACTTGCTACCTTACCAGGATTTTGAAGATAAAAGTCAGATGCCGTACAATAATAACGATAGGGAAACATTTTCAACAGAAAAAACGTCGCACTGTAGAATTGCAGTGAACAATAAAAGTGCTCTGCATTTGCAACTCATCTACTTAAATTTTAAACCTAACTTCGGTCGTATAAAATTGAATTTCAACCATTCTGGCAACATAACCAGTACAGAAGATGTCATACGGCCATTTCATTGGATATGGACTTTTTATGACTGGAACGGACTTTTTTCTTATATTAAATGGCCCTACGATTTTTCCCTTCTTTCATTCGGATTACTTGACGCCAAAACGCTCCCGTTTTCAGGACATTATCTACAGTTAGATGTGTTGGACGATACAAACTGTTCATTAACCATCGGAGAAAAATACTTCGATTACGCCATTGCAGACGCTCTTAGAGATTTCACACAAGATTACCTATTTAAGGTAGACGATAGAGTTTCATTTTCGTACTGGTGTTATTTGAAAACTGTTTCCGGTGTGACGAATGCTGAATATCAGGCGAGTTTATACCTAAACTATCCCACAGAATTCTCGGATTATTACTGTTGCCACACGCAACAACAATCCGCCAAAAACAAAGATTTAAAGGTATTCTGGAAGCATACTGTGACCCGTAAAATGTTCGAAATAAATGTTTTGCCGTTCATTATGGGCCTTATAGCATTTGCATTCTTTCCGATATTACTGCTTAGTATCGTTGACATACTGGCCGCACAAAGGCCCAAGAGATTTTTTTTCTATAATATGTTGAAGAAAGAAGACCAATATAGCACAACGTTTGATAGTCATGTTACGGACAGAGACTCTGAAGATGACATTGTATATCTTGATGGAGACCCTCCACTTAGTATGACGTCATTGTTAGGAGGACTATGTGGACTCGTTGAGAAATATCCCTTTGCAGTTTCAAGATTCTTTCGATTTTTATTCATTATTCTAAGCCCTTGTCTGCTTTACATACGCGTTCTTGTATATAAATATGATAAGATAACCAACTCTACGACAATAGAACTCCTGCATCACAGTTTTCCAATGGGATATTTGTCAATTTTGGCAGGTTTTGAGGAAAGTCGGAAACTGTTTTTACCAGTGCTTGGTGGACCCATTGTCGTTCTTGTGTCATTCCATGTTCTTGGTTTCTTATTTATATTTATACCTAAAGATTTAATGGAAATAATTGATGCAGGTTGCAACAGAGAAGGTTTTAATGCAAGAATATCCCCTTTAGTGTATGGCGTTAAACAATTGGAACTTTTCTCATTCGTCAAAATAAGTTCTTACCATGGTTACCGCAAAGCTAACCGTTTGTGTGTAGCTGGTGTATATATGTTGTTTAGCCCATTATTCTGGTTTACATACTTGAAACTACAATATAGAAGATGTTTCTATCCGCTTGAACTCCTGGCCTCTCATAAAGTGATTGCTGTTGTACTGTCTATTCTACAACTGCCCTTTGTAGTAGTGATAGCAGTACTTGAAGTGTGTATAATTTGGGTACTCTACGGTATACCAGTCGTCAACTTTATGTACATAGTAGTACGTGGATTCTTGACACCATTGCTGTTCCAGTCGGTATTCTCAAAGAGAAACAGAGTCAAACTTATTATGGTCATCATGAGGAATACTTTGGTTAAGTTCTTGCTCACCATCTTTCTCTCCCTCTGCTTCGTGTATTTCATATTCGGTTTCTGCACAATTTTTATCGATACCTTCATGTTTCTGTCGTATATATTGGTATACTGTTTCATTGCTGTTATTGTGTACCCAACAAGTTCATTTGGTTACCTTTTCTTTGGTGTTATATTTTTCTATTATGTCTTTAAAATGTTCCAACAATTTGGCGATAGGTACCTTGAACTGCTTGCCGATGCAGTAGAAATCAGTTGCATGTTGGATGCAGATCCGTACCGAAGTCACGTGATAGACGGCACGGCGGTGATCGAACAAACGCACGGTTGTAATCTCGACAGATTACAAGTTAACAATACCATTGTCAACTTGTCACGGGATCAAAAACAGGCACTCAGAAATGTCTGCCAGCAGGAACATAAAAAGATCGTTTACAAAAATAACATTGCTGGTATACCAAAGAGTTTGTTCAAACATTTGGTTAAGATTTATCGCCCGGTCCATATTGAAATTGCCAATATATTTTTCAAATTATTGCTGATTGTTGCCTTAATATTCATTACATTAAGGGTTGTAGTAGTTAAACCTGTGCCGACTGCAGGAATCTCAGAAATTATACATGTTGTTTTCATTATGGCCATCGGAGCAATCCCAAAGATCATTGAAGTGGCGACTGATAACCTAAACCACTCTGTTAAAAAAGACATCCTGCTTCGGGGAATGAAATCCGTTATACTGGAGTTTTGGCGTGAACATATTGATTGCACTGAGGAGTTATCAACTTGATGAAAGCATAGTCTGATATTCGTACAAGAATGTCTACTTGTGTTATTTCTTTTATTCCTATTGTTTATAAGTTTAACATACATGTTAGTCAGTCGATATGTTGATGAACTAGATACAAGTTAAATGTTATTTTTGCGGCGCAGCCATACTAACATGGTTTTGCTATTTGCATACCAGTGTTGTGTAAACCAATCAAATCTTACGTTAGCCACCAAGGCAATTTCTCTTCAGCCGAACAACATTTGTAACCAGGATGTGGAATTGTTAACCTTTCGATAAAGGATACCTTATCTTATTGAAATCCACTAAGTTTCGGTGAATTTACCGAAAACAATTTTGGATCTGGAGTTACCAGCAGTCGTAACATCTCGGCATTTTTTAAATGTTGCACAACAAAGCTTAACCTTCAAATTGCGCCGATCATCTTTGTTCAAGATATTTCTTGTTACACTCAGTGCAGCATCATACTCATTACTAGAAAATGTCCTCTTCGACTTTTTTAAAACAGTGACTCACAACTCAAGAATTCATGTACATAGTTAAAAATTGTTTTATTTTCAAATGTTTGCTTTTTTATCTATCTGATTACTTAGCTTTCTCACAGTATTTCTGTCTATATCTTCAATAAAATTCTGATTTATGTAACATCCAAAGACATATGTTTGTTCGTGTATACCAGTTTCGTCATCTGACGATTGTCATATTATAAATATCTTGAATATCTATCCAGAAACTACGTTGCTGTCAAAAAATATACGTAATCTTGATTTTCATATAGAAAGTGTTTAGAGATATATTGCACTGTTACTATGCAATGATATCATTTTGCCACAAATTATTTTCGTATCATAAATAATGTTGATTATTTTATATCTAGAACATGTATTTACGCACATGGCAACATCTCCAGAGCAATCGTTACGCTTCAAGAAATGCAAATTTCGGGTGTCAATGAGGGGCTGTTTCTCTAAAGTGGTTAAATTGTTTGAAACTTTAATATAGGAAAATTGATAATGTTTTATACGAGAGGTTGATGCTCTAGAGGACGGCTATGGAGAGGTTGCGCTGTACCTTGTTTGTGTTTGTTTAAGCTAAACAAATATTATGCATACCTTTTTAGTTTGTAGTTTACTAAGTATGTTTTGAAAACTATACTTAACGCCATTAAAAACGCAACTATCTCACTAAGCCTTCAGTTTTGTTCCTAGTTTTAAATGAGTTTTATTGCTACAAATATGTGAATCATTCATCAAAAAGAAATAAAACTATGACCCTAGTATTCATATATCATAATTCGTTAAGTGTAGGAAATAATGTTTGAAAATTAATATACGATTATTTCTTTATAATGTGACCGTGTTAACGCGGACATATTGTTGTGCGTTTTTAATGGCGTTGTGTATATTTTGCTACGATTTGTATGATATCAAAATGTGTTGATACATCACTCGGCTTCTTTGCTTAACAGACCAAAACAGACCATAACCGAATGTATCTTTTATTTTTCAAACACAGTTATTAGCCTATTATAAAGTTTTATTGTTTAAGGCATATCTGTAGTAGACGCCAACGGCGGCCACCCTGGTTACTGAGTTTTGTGAACTTTCAGTTTCACCCTTCTTCATTAGGCATTAAGTTTCAATTGCAATACAATCCATTTGTTTTTTCATGATGCATTTGTTGTAAGTCCCTTTTTATTTCCGTTTCGATATCCAAAAAAGTACAGTGGTCTAAAAATAATAAGTTCATTGACCGCCAGTATACAATCGTTGTATTGTGTTACAGTTAATGATTCATTAAAGGATGATTTTTACTCGCATGATACATGCACTTGCGTATTAACTTCCATATTGTGTATCAATTTTGCTTTAATTAATTTAGTACAATCAACAACCATAGAAACCGCGAGAGAGTGGAAACAAATTTGACTTAAATGGTATAAAATATTTCTTTCCGAACTTTGATACTTTGTGTATTGTTGCTTTTAAGCGCCTGCTATGCTTGTATGAAACATTAAAGTTTGCTGTATGATTTACTTTTCACTTTGTATTTTTGTTTTTTGTTCCAATGTGGCTCTGTTCTTATAAAAATTAAACTAAATGAACAGCATTATGGATTTTTTTCTCATTTTTATTTGTAATTTTAACCTTTTTCATATCATAACACTCGAAAAAATGACAAATAAATAAGCAAACATTAACAAATATACAAGTTGAATTTTCACTCTTTTTTAAAACCAAATGATCGAATATACACAATATTGTACCAATGGGTTTTAATCAGGATTAAAACAACACAACACCAACATACGTTTACATTAGATGGACTTAAACACAACATGTTATTTTTCAAAACCGCAAATAATCTTGCTACCGATATATATCGTATGTACATGTTTCGGCTTGTATAGGCGAAATAGTACTTAGCGTAAAACTCATGAACGTACAAATACATACACAATTAAGCGGACTTAAAGGAATGTGGTTAACTTTCCTGAAATAGTTTTATAAATTTTTATCACTAATACATGATCCAGACATAAATTTTAACCCTCACTTGAAATACAGCACGTAGAATTATATCTAAAACAAAAAAGTCGTACACATGTAAAATATTTCAAGTTATAAAAATGAATCCATTTCTTGCCTGTTGCGTAAACAATGGGTAAATCTGGCAAAAGAGAAACTTGTACATTGCGTGGTCTGAGTTCGATCGGTCAGTCATTTATTTACAACAAAACATGTAAAAGACGTAAATATATCGACAACAATTTACCGTTTAAACATGGATGTTCGCTCAAAACAAGATGCATGACGAATGAAAGTATAATGAGCTTCAAACAATGAATTGTGTCCCACCGGAACACGGATCATCATTAAACATAATGTGTATTGCTGTAATGCAAGGTAGCCAGAGGAGTACAAGAACTGGTGTAAGTCAACTGGTCCAAGAACATAGACGATAAAGGAAAATTTACAAGAAAGGCCAAAACAATGTAAGACATTAACATTAATATATTAACTTGTCAATACTTGTCGTAGTTTCGGTGAGGTACAATACACGGTGAATCACAGACCATATCGCTTAGAGGAGAATTAAAAGTTAATACAGTTGTGACAAAATCTAAGGCATGGATGGATGAGTAGTTATCGATTAGAGATCGGTTAAATATTAACAACTGTATGAAATGACTCGTATCAAATGGTCGAAAAATAACTGCAAGTACGGTCAATCGTTAATTTAAACATAAGGCCTTAGTCCTAAACTATTAAATGAAGCATTTCTCTTTACAATGCAAACTCTTAAGGTTATTGCAGTCGTGCACGATAAATTAATTACTCAATAAAAGAAATCATCCTGTATTAATGTGACAGTACAAAGTATATGAGTATATATACAAGTACTATTATATAATAGTATACATTAATGATAACGTAAGCTTCTGGAATCGTTTCTTTATCGAGAACCAACATACTTTTATTGCGTTTAAGGTGTTTGTACGCTACAGAGCCAACATAACATCTATCAGACAGAGTAGAGGCATTATTCTTATTGGTCTCATTAAAATAATTCTCTTCCCAAGCAAACCCGATACAATTTAGAACAATAAAAATATCTAACAAACATATTTCTTGCCCCAAAAGTATTGAATGATGGGACAGCTTACAGTACATAAGTTTACTATACATTTTTTACAATAGCAATTTCGCACAATATTGTACTACGCTGTAGTATCACAACGTATCAGATAAGTATCAATATATATACATTGTATTACAAACCACAACACTCAACAACACTCAACATCGCATTGTGAAGATCATATATCAAGAACAAAGTGGATACTTGTATTTTGTCAGCGCCTTGTCAAAGTATGTCGTTGATACAACTGAAATGTTGTAAAGCATAAAATATCATCTTTTATGACCAATATTGTGAAGAAATAAGCAGAAGCATAGGTTCAGGGCATGAACAAGGTATTATATGTTGCAACAAATAAACTTGACAGTAACTCATAAAGTTAACTTGTCATACTGCTTTATAACATTTATAATACACATACGTATGGCAATAATATCTTTAACACCACAGACATTCACAATCATAGAGAACTCATAATATTATCAACGGAAACATCTGGAAGATGACTCGTACGTCTTGTGACATACATATATATTTATATATGCAGTTTTTACATATATCTATACGTCCACAGATCGCATATTCATATATACATCAACAATTCAACATATAGATATATGAATTCATAGATCTATACATGCACATATCCACATATAGATCTATAAATCTACAGATCCGCATATGGATATATATATCCACAGTTCTATACGTAGTTCTGTACATCCACAAATCCGCATGTTGATCTATAAATCCACAGATCCAAATATAGATCTATAAATCCATACATCTGCTTATAGATCTATCAATCCACAGATCCGCATATAGATTTATAGATCTGCAGATCCTTATAAAGATCTATACATCCACATATTCATACATAGATCTATAAATCCACAGATTCAAACATAGATCTATACATCCACAAATCCATACATAGATCTTTACATCCACATATCCATATATAGATATATATATAAAAAGATCCACATATATAGATCTATAAATCCACAGATCCACAAATAGATCTATAAATCAACAGATCCACGTTTAGATCAATAAATCGACAGATCCGCATATAGATATATGCATCAACAGCTCCATACGTAAATCTATACATCCACATACCGGCATATAGTCTATAAATCCGAAGATACGCATATTTATCTATAAAAGCGGAGATCTGCATATAGATCTATAAATCCATAGATCTTTATATAGATCTATAAATCCACATATAGTATATAATCCATAGATCCGCATATAGATCTTTAAATGCGGAGATCCGCATATAGATCTATAAATCCATAGATCTGCATACATATCTATTTATCCATAGATCCGCATAGATCTATTAATCCGCAAATCTATCTACAGATATATACATCCACGGATCCACACATAGATCTATGAACTCCACAGATCGACGTATATATATATATGGACTACTTAATTATGTATTAAATAAGTTAAACCATTTAAATCAAATTAAATAAATATAATTAATTTATACCAATAACCGAGATTGTGTACGTATTTAATCATTATAATACATTAATAGACATGTTGCTCCGGTATCGTATCGACATTAAATGTCACATGTTGTATATATATATATTGTCTAGGACTGTGTTATGTAATGATAAACGCCGTTCTGAGGTGCGTTTTTTAGAGGTAGGGGAAATAAGCAAGAAAAGCTAGCCAAAGTAGAAAAGGTAGCCGTCTAAAAAACGATTCGCTAGCTACAAAATGGCGCGCGCCAGACCACACGACAATGTTCCGCATGGACGCCATTTTGCTTAGCAAAGCTAGCACTGTCAAAACACGCTACCTATTAAAAGATAGGTGCTACTTTCCCTACGTTTAAGAAACGGTAGCGCTACTTTTCCTACCTAGCGCTAGGTAGAATTCTACTTTTCCTACCTCTAAAAAACGCACCTCTGATATGTTATCTAATCACAGACATGTGTTGTATTCTACTTCTTGTGATGACAGTTGTGTCTCGAAGTGGGAAATAAATACAACTCTGCAAATAAACGACTTGTTTTGATATGTATACGATGTGATAATAGTTAGACATATGCTTTTTGGACCAGCTGTTCGAAACATCTTAAGAAAAATTGACACTCTGTCGAAACGTTTATAATTTCAAATACAAAGCTATATTATGTCCGAAAGTAATTGTGTTAGGTTGAAATTACTTCATGTAATATCATGCATTCATAGAATGTAATTGGAAACTGATGTGCAAAATGCAATAGATGCATGTAACAATTAGACAATTGTGTTTTAGAATAAAAGAGTAGAATAAAATGCACAGTGTCATCTAATTATCCATTTTAAAGATGTATCTGGCTCATCTGTATGTAAATGTTTTGAATGGGTTTCAGTCAGTATTGTTGTTACATTGGCTAAAACATCTTGAATAAAACCATGACAATGTATAACTGATCAAGATACTAACAGACAAAACTTGTAAAAACACCCACTTGTTTAAAAATATTGAACGTTTTTTTAATTTCATGATAATGCAAACTTCGTTTTTCAACAAGTTCAGAGGAAAACGTTACTAGTGTATTCTTTGATTATGCATATTTATTGATGTGTGTAAGTATATGAAGTATATTCTTCATGTTTGTTTAGGTAACAAATGAACAAAACTTTTTGCATAATATAACTTTGACGTTGTGAAAGCATTTTTGTTTGTAATGGCAAACGTGACCGCTCAGAGAAGTTGTCGTCATAGAGTCCACCATCATAATGGTTCAATAATCTTAAGAAAGTCTACAATTGATCAGGAAATCATTGTCACACTAAAATACAAAACTCAAATGATGGAACATGTTCAGTTTGCCATTTTCCGAAAACGTGTATCATCTCTCGCTTTATACAGTAATTCTCATTTAAGTATTTTTTTCGATTCTAATCTTTTGTTAGCAAGATGTGTTTCAAGTGTGTTGAAGTGTCCATTTCCCCAGCACTCAAAAATATAGATCAAACATAATATTGGGCCCGTTTTATCAACGTTCTTATGCACGAACGTTTTTACGATCTCAAGAGCGTTTTATCAAAATGTTCGTACGCATGCAGTCGCTATGAATTCGTAAGTTTTAACGGAAATGCTATGAATGGTTATAGGCATTCGTAACGTTCGTAACAAAAATGATATTAATATTTCACATTAATGAACAACAGTCATGAACTTTTTTATCAATTCATCTACTTCATATCACATGCATTGTCTGGCATTTCTGAAAAAAATAAAATAAATACATTAATAAGTATTTATTGTTATCTTCTAAGTATAAGATGATTGCACACATACTAGCTAATACAGTAGTCAATCAAAGTTATTAGCAGTCACAAAATAAAACTACTGACAACCAAAAATTATTTGAAGATGGGATAAGAAGTGTGTATGTGGAATTGTACATTGCATTAAAATGTATGGTTTACATTTAAAGTACAGTATCAACTATGTCATACAATCTTTTAGATTGAATATTGTTATTTGATTACTGCTAAGCCTAATTGTAAACTGTTAAGACATGAACTGGATAAATATATATGAAGACAGGTAAATTATTATCATTTGGCAATTTATACTTTCATATTTCCGTTCGAACCTCTTATGACTAGCCCCTGTTGGGTAAACATTCGCATCTTAGTCATCAGACCTGCAACAGCATACCTGATCACCCATGATGTTTAAGAAATATAAGGCCGGCATATCTGCCGGCATATGTTACTGAATACTGTTAAGTGTTCTGTCACGTTGTCCTAGTACTTTTAAGCAGCTTTTCATCGAAGTTTTCTCGTCTTTCTCTGAGAAATTAGTTTGCCTAGTTTTTTACATGAATATGCCTTGCCGCTTTAAAGTTTTTTTAATAAATGACAAGAATTGAACTTTAAAATATAAGATGGTAGAGATTTTTAATAAAATGGCCCAATGAAAACTTGGAATGTTTGATGAAGAAAAAAAGTGCATGTCTAAATATCGGTTGGTATTATTAAAACTTCAAAATATCGTGGTAATAAAGTGAAGGCATTGGGAAAATAACAGCGGTTGGAAAAGGCTTCTTTCTGTTTAAAAACAAATGTGAATATTTTTTCCGTATATTCAATTATTTTAGTTTTGTGTCACAACATGAAAATCTGATTTTCAGATGAATGTTCTATTTGGTTCATTTTAACAGTTTATTATAGATATATAAAGTCATGATTTAACTTATAAAGTGAAATAAGGTTAACTCAAGTCGACTTTTATTACAAATTAAATACATTTTATTTCAATGCAAACGTTTCAATCTATTTGTGAATATAATTGCATTTTACATGCTATAAGCTTTGAATTAATATTAACTGTCGTATAAAGAATTTCAATTCAAACTAAAACTGACAAGGTATTCTTTTCAGTACTTTGAATAAGTTCGCTAGAATATGTTTGCATAAACGGAACACAATATACTACCTGTATGCATTCTTTCTTTCGACTTTGATGAGTTATAAGGAAATCACTTTTTATAAATAATGTCATCTTGAAAATTCATTTTTTATTCAAATTTATGAGTTAAGAGACCAAAATATTTGTGCGCGTGATATGCAAACATATACGCTGTTTTAAAGATGTATCTGGCTCATCTTACCGCAACAATATTTGAATGGGCTTCATTCAGTGCTGTTCAAGTGCTACAATGGCTAAAACGTCTTTAATTCATAATTTTACTATTTTTTTTTTAATTTGTATGTTATGTTTACAAAATATGAAAATGAATACTGGAACTATTGAATACATTTTGAAATGAATGCATGAGATCAGCAAATTTACTGATAAAATTAGCAAAACTGTTTCACTGGACATACACTATTCGAACATTTAAATGAACATTTCAAATGTAACCACACCAATATGTATCTCAAAGCTCTTCTATGAAGTCACATTTCCCCCCAAATTCTTCCCTATAAAGCGCATTCGATGTTGACAGATTGTTTCATCGCTTCATCCGAGTTTATCGCTCTAATCAGATGTCATGCTGCGCGCGCGCTGATGGATACCAATCACGCAGAGAACGCAATATCTAGTTTATTTGAAATTATAGAAAAAAATGACAATTTTTAATAAAAACGTTTTTCGTGCATGGTTTGATGTGTAGCAACTGTAACATTTAACAATTTATTGTTACTCTTCAGTGACAGCGAAGTTTCTTCCAAAAAGTAAAGATTTAATTGTCTTTTTTTGGAAATTATGTCCAATTCAGCGAAATAAAACTGTTTTGGTCGACAAGAATGTTATCCCTTACCAAATATAGGAAACAAAAAATTCGTTTATACATTACATAAAATATGTTATCTCGCTTTAATTTGTTGGATACGTGTCTGTCATTCGAACACGTTTCTATTATTCAGAGATAAGTCATTTTTCATTCTAGGTTAATCTCTGGAAATGTCTTGTACCAAACAATTTCGAGGAATGGCAGGGTGTTTCATATTAATTGTGGTGTAAGCATCAGTGCGCTTGAAACCGATGTCAGACTTGTATCCTTACCATGAATATGAAGATAAAAGTCAGATGCCTAACAATAATAACGATAGTGAAACATTCTCAACAGAATATACGTCGCACTGTAGAGTTGCAGTTTACAGGTAAAGTGCTATGGAAATGAAACTCATGTACTCAATATTTAAACCTAACTTCGGTCGTATACAATTGGAATTAAACCACTCCAATTTTACTAGTACAGAATATGTCATACGACCATTTGATTGGATATGGACTTTTTATGACTGGAACGGACTGTTTTTTTATATTAAATTGCCATACGATTTCTCCCTTCTTTCATTCGGATTACTTGACGCCAAAACGCTCCCGTTTTCAGGACGTTATCTACAGTTAGATGTGTTGGACGATACAAACTGTTCATTAACCATTGGAGAAAAAGACTTCGATTACGCCATCGGATACGCTCTTAGAGATTTCACACGAGATAACTTATTAAAGGCAGACCATAGAGTTTCATTTTCGTACTGGTGTTATTTGAAAACTGTTTACGGTGTGACGAATGCTGAATATCAGGCGAGTTTATACCTAAACTATCCAACAGAATTCTCGGATTATTACTGTTGCCACACGAAACAAGAAGTATGAGAAGACACAATCGATTTAATAGTGTTCTGAAAGCAAACTGTGACTCGTAAAATATTCGGAATGAATGTTGTGCCGTTCATTATGGGCCTTATAGCATTTGCATTCTTTCCGATAGAACTGCTTAGTATCGTTGACAGACTGGCCGCACAAAGGCCCAAGAGATTTTATTTCTATGATATGTTGAAGAAAGAAGACCAATATAGCACAATATGCTCCGATGACCATAATGAAAACAACATGTATAATTTCTGAGACTCCTTCAGTCGTCACAGGTTTTACTAATATAACCCTTAATGTCATGCATATTAAGGCAACAATCAGCAACAACTTGATCAATATATTGGCAATTTCAATATGGACCGGGCGATAAATCTTAACCAATTGTTTGAACAAACTCTTTGGTATACCAGCAATGTTATTTTTGTAATCAATCTTTATCATCTCAGAAATCTTTATTATTTGATTGACTTCAATAAAAAATTTATATTTGTTTCATTTCCTTGTTAACAAAGAATGCATTATTTACAGAACTGCAGATTCCAAGCTCAATAATTTTACCAGAATTGAGCCTACACTGCATTTGCTTAGCATTCCCTTTGACACAAATCTTTTTAAAAATGAATGTACGAGATCAGCAAATTCACCGATAAGATTAGCAAAACTGTTTTAGTGGATATACTGGATTTTTTTTCAAATCCGAGCCCCATGAACAAATTGAAAAATGAATAGACTAACAAAACGTTGTATCGAATATTTAGAAACTATGGTGTGCTTTTATTGACTACGAACGTGTTTTTGATACTGTAATTCGTGATTGTTTATAGGTAAAGTTGATGGAATCCGGACTTAGTTGTAAAATATTAACCTTGCTCAAAGCAGGGACCGTATAGTGTGTTAGCTATGTACACAAATGTTAAATCATGTGTGAAAGTGTCTTCTCAATCGAAACCTAGATTATGCTATATTTATGACTCATATTTCTTACACACAGTAGATATTTCTCAAAAGACAGATTATTCTTAAAAGTTCTGTATGTACTTACTTTTGCTGTCTGGTCTAATTCTGAATACCACTTTTGTTTATATTGGTCTTTTATTCTCTGTAAAAGTGCATTGCTATTTGTCAACTGTGAAATAAACCAAGATTATCCATCAACGTTTTTATGTTTTTGTCCAATAATTTATGTATAATCCATTATTGTTACGCATATACTAATATAACATCTTACAGTATTGGTGTTGCGGTACAATTGTATGATGTGCTGTCCAACATATGTTGGTAATATATCGTGGCCAACTATTAAAAAAAGACAATGGGGTTTGCCATTGAGCACAATATATTTTTTTCTTAATAGAATATCTGATGTATATATAGTCACCACCTGTTGTTATCTAAAATGAGAAATGAAGACAAACAGAAAATGCGAAAATCATGTTTTACTGTAATAAATGTTCGATATACATGTATTAATTCGTTAAAGCGACATTACATTGCTTTTCTGTGTTTAGCTTCAAACCACCTAAAATTGCATTTCACTACAAAAATACTTTTCTTTGATTTATATTGACGAGTTTCTAAACTGAAAGTCACTTTTTGACATCAAAGCGAAAATAGGGACATCGACAAATCAAGGAGGATTTTCTTAATAATCGTTCAAATGCATCATTAAGTTTTGCCTTGTACTTTGTTTCGGCTAGGTAGGCTGTATAATGGTAGCTACTTAGCTCTCTAGCATCGCAAACATACATTTGTCTCTTTTCTACAGAAATTATAATGACACTTATTATGTCTGTTACAATTAAAAACATCATATTGTATTTTTGATGATGGAGCGCAACTATTTATACCACGGACATATAAACCAGATTTCTATATTCGGGTATTGTTTAATATATTTGCAAATAAACATTCAATTTAAAAAGCAGGTTTTGGACACGATAATCGGATCCCGACTAGTCTATGATTTAGAAATATAATCTGGACGCATTAATTTTCAAATATTACCAGAGACATAAATGATAAGTTTTACCGTTTTTTAGCAAACAAATCAAGCTACTCTGTCATACAGTGAAGTGAATAAGAATCAAATGTATATTATTCATGAAATGATCTATCTTGCAGAAATCGATACAAAACTTATAAAATGTCAAACCTAATACTTTGAAATTTATTTTATATAAGTTATGCAACTATTTGTCTAAATAATTGTAACATTTTACAATATTAATAGCATTAATATTATAATTTTCACTTTTAAATATAAAGTTGAACAATATCATATAAAAATATATTTATTGTAATCGAATCATACTGTTTTAAATTTCACACCTTTACAGAATAAAAAGTCAATATATTGTCACCGTATAATGAACCACACCAATATTTCATTTCAAAGCTATTCTATTAACAGTCACATTTCCCCTAAATTCTTCCCTATAAAGCGCACTAAATGTTAATTAACAGCTTGTATAATCGCTGCTGGACCCTAGTGTGACCGTCCAGAGATCAAGTGCCATAAAACTTCGGTCATACTCGGTCATACTCGGATGGTCTTCCGAACATTTCCGAACGTGGTAAAAAACATACTATATAAGTGTAAAAAAGACCATTTTCCTTTTTAAATATTTTCACAAAATAAAATACCGACTGACAGAAAAATAATTATGGTTTATGAGACAATTTGCATTTTGTTAATATCATTAACCGTTTTATTTTAAATAAAAGGTAAACTATTTGAATGAATGGGGAATATTGTAACATTACAAAACCGTTTGCATTTATTTGATATTTTTAACGGATAAAAAGTTATACTAATTTAAAGCTAAAATTCTTCATAGTTCTATATAGACATTTTTGCGTGGTATCGATTATCGGATGATGAGAATTCTGCCACATGTTTATTACAGACAGGGAATGCCAATTAGATATCAGAACACCAAAACTATGCTTTATGTATGGTTTAATGTAAAGCAATCGTCACATTCAATAATTCATTTTTGTTCTTCAATGACCGCGAAGTTTCTTCTGAGAGAATTAGAATTTAATTGTCTTATTTTTTCAAAGTATGTCCAATTCAGCGAAATAGAAGTGTTTTGGTAGACAAAAATGCGACTCCTTACCAAATATATAAACATATTTCTTTTCATTTCAAGAAATACATAACTTCTGTTAGAAGAAGTTTTATTTCACAACATAGTTATACACTACACATTTGAAATAGACCGTAATGGTCCATGATAAAAATTAACATATGTACAGTTTTCATTAACATAATAGGCGACAGTCAGTTTAACATGGATACTTAAATATTCTTTTATTCCAATTCAAAGGATGATACAAAGAAAATAAAGAAAATTGTAAGAGTGATCAGTTTAAAGTACAGATATTGATATACCGTGTTGAAATATTCTGCTAAAAGTGCCCATAATTGTTTAGTATATGCTAAAATGCAAGTTCTATATTCGTTCAGTTATAACGGATACTATTTTATAGTGATACTTTATACCTTAAATCTAACACTGTGTCCTTATAGAAACAATATATAAGGACGACAGCTTAGTAACTATGTACACTTGCAATGATACAATGATATTGATGTTATGTCGCTTTAATTTGTAGGATATCATCCGAACACGTTTCTATTATTCAGAGATAAGTCATTGTTTCATTCTAGGTTTACCTCTGGAATGTCTTGTACCAACAAATCTCGAGGAATGGCAGGATGTTTCATATTAAGTGTGGTGTTAGCATCAGTACGCTCGAAACCGACGTCAGACTTGCTACCTTACCAGGATTTTGAAGATAAAAGTCAGATGCCGTACAATAATAACGATAGGGAAACATTTTCAACAGAAAAAACGTCGCACTGTAGAATTGCAGTGAACAATAAAAGTGCTCTGCAATTCCAACTCATCTACTCAAATTTTAAACCTAACTTCGGTCGTATAAAATTGAATTTCAACCATTCTGGCAACATAACCAGTACAGAAGATGTCATACGGCCATTTCATTGGATATGGACTTTTTATGACTGGAACGGACTTTTTTCTTATATTAAATGGCCCTACGATTTTTCCCTTCTTTCATTCGGATTACTTGACGCCAAAACGCTCCCGTTTTCAGGACATTATCTACAGTTAGATGTGTTGGACGATACAAACTGTTCATTAACCATCGGAGAAAAATACTTCGATTTCGCCATTGCAGACGCTCTTAGAGATTTCACACAAGATTACCTATTTAAGGTAGACGATAGAGTTTCATTTTCGTACTGGTGTTATTTGAAAACTGTTTCCGGTGTGACGAATGCTGAATATCAGGCGAGTTTATACCTAAACTATCCCACAGAATTCTCGGATTATAACTGTTGCCACACGCAACAACAAGCCACCAAAAACAAAGATTTAAAGGTATTCTGGAAGCATACTGTGACCCGTAAAATGTTCGAAATAAATGTTTTGCCGTTCATTATGGGCCTTATAGCATTTGCATTCTTTCCGATATTACTGCTTAGTATCGTTGACAGGCTGGTCGCACAAAGGCCCAACAGATTTTTTTTCTATAATATGTTGAAGAAAGAAGATCAATATAGCACAATGTGTGATAGTCATGTTACGGACAGAGACTCTGAAGATGACATTGTATATCTTGATGGAGACCCTCCACTTAGTATGACGTCATTTTTAGGAGGACTATGTGGACTCGTTGAGAAATATCCCTTTGCAGTTTCAAGATTCTTTCGATTTTTATTTATTATTCTAAGCCCTTGTCTGCTTTACATACGCGTTCTTGTATATAAATATGATAAGATAACCAACTCTACGACGATAGAACTCCTGCATCACAGTTTTCCAATGGGATATTTGTCAATTTTGGCAGGTTTTGAGGAAAGTCGGAAACTGTTTTTACCAATGCTTGGTGGACCCATTGTCGTTCTTGTGGCATTCCATGTTCTTGGTTTCTTATTTATAGTTATACCGAAAGATTTAATGGAAATAATTGATGCAGGTTGCAACAGAGAAGGTTTTAATGCTAGAGTATCACCTTTAGTGTATGGCGTAAAACAATTGGAACTTTTCTCATTCGTCAAAATAAGTTCTTACCATGGTTACCGCAAAGCTAACCGTTTGTGTGTAGCTGGTGTATATATGTTGTTTAACCCATTATTCTGGTATACATACTTGAAACTACAATATAGAAGATGTTTCTATCCGCTTGAACTCCTGGCCTCTCATAAAGTGATTGCTGTTGTTCTGTCTATTCTACAACTGCCCTTTGTAGTAGTGATAGCAGTATTTGAAGTGTGTGTAATTTGGGTACTCTACGGTATACCAGTTGTCAACTTTATGTACATAGTAGTACGTGGATTCTTGACACCATTGCTGTTCCAGTCGGTATTCTCAAAGAGAAACAGAGTCAAAGTAATTATGGTCATCATGAGGAATACTTTGGTTAAGTTCTTGCTCACCATCTTTCTCTCCCTCTGCTTCGTGTATTTCATATTCGGTTTCTGCACAATTTTTATCGATACCTTCATGTTTCTGTCCAATGTATTGGTATACTGTTTCATTGCTGTTATTGTGTACCCAACAAGTTCATTTGGTTACCTTTTCTTTGGTATTATATTTTTCTATTATGTCTTTAAAATGTTCCAAAAATTTGGCGATGGGTACCTTGAACTGCTTGCCGATGCAGTAGAAATCAGTTGCATGTTGGATGCAGATCCGTACCGAAGTCACGTGATAGACGGCACGGCGGTGATCGAACAAACGCACGGTTGTAATCTCGACAGATTACAAGTTAACAATACCATTGTCAACTTGTCACGGGATCAAAAACAGGCACTCAGAAATGTCTGCCAGCAGGAACATAAAAAGATCGTTTACAAAAATAACATTGCTGGTATACCAAAGAGTTTGTTCAAACATTTGGTTAAGATTTATCGCCCGGTCCATATTGAAATTGCCAATATATTTTTCAAATTATTGCTGATTGTTGCCTTAATATTCATTACATTAAGGGTTGTAGTAGTAAAACCTGTGACGACTGCAGGAATCTCAGAAATTATACATGTTGTTTTCATTATGGCCATCGGAGCAATCCCAAAGATCATTGAAGTGGCGACTGATAACCTAAACCATTCTGTTAAAAAAGACATCCTGCTTCGGGGAATGAAATCCGTTATACTGGAGTTTTGGCGTGAATATATTGATTGCACTGAGGAGTTATCAACTTGATGATAGCATAGTCTGATATTCGTGCAAGATTGTCTACTTGTGTTGTTTCTTTTATTCCTATTGTTGATAAGTTTAACATACATGTTAGTTAGTAGATATGTTGATGAACTAGATACAAGTTAAATGTTATTTTTGCGGCGCAGCCATACTAACATGGTTTTGCTATTTGCATACCAGTGTTGTGTAAACCAATCAAATCTTACGTTAGCCACCAAGGCAATTTCTCTTCAGCCGAACAACATTTGTAACCAAGATGTGGAATTGTTAACCTTTCGATAAAGGATACGTTATCTTATTGAAATCCACTGAGTTTCGGTGAATTTACCGAAAACCATTTTTGATCTGGAGTTACCAGCAGTCGTAACATCTCGGCATTTTTTAAATGTTGCACAACAAAGCTTAACCTTCAAATTGCGCCGATCATCTTTGTTCAATATATTTCTTGTTACACTCAGTGCAGCATCATACTCATTACTAGAAAATGTCCTCTTCGACTTTTTTAAAACAGTGACTCACAACTCAAGAATTCATGTACATAGTTAAAAATTGTTTTTTATTTTCAAATGTTTGCTTTTTTATCTATCTGATTACTCAGCTTTCTCACAGTATTTCTGCCTATATCTTCAATAAAATTCTGATTTATGTAACATCCAAAGACATATGTTTGTTCGTGTATACCAGTTTCGTCATCTGACGATTGTCATATAATAAATATCTTGAATATCTATCCAGAAACTACGTTGCTGTCAAAAAATATACGTAGTCTTGATTTTCATATAGAAAGTGTTTAGAGATATATTGCACTGTTACTATGCAATGATATCATTGTGCCACAAATTATTTTCGTATCATAAATAATGTTGATTATTTTATATCTAGAACATGTATTTACGCACATGGCAACATCTCCAGAGCAATCGTTACGCTTCAAGAAATGCAAATTTCGGGTGTCAATGAGGGGCTGTTTCTCTAAAGGGGTTAAATTGTTTGAAACTTTATTATAGGAAAATTGGTAATGTTTTATAAGAGAGGTTGATGCTCTAGAGGACGGCTATGGAGAGGTTGCGCTGTAACTTTTTGTATTTGTTTAAGCTAAAAAAATATTATGCATACATTTTTAGTTTGTAGTTTACTAAGTATGTTTTGAAAACTATACTTAACGCCATTAAAAACGCAACTATCTCACTAAGCCTTCAGTTTTGTTCCTAGTTTTAAATAAGTTTTATTGCTACAAATATGTAAAACATTCATCAAAAAGAAATAAAACTATGACCCTAGTATTCATATATCATAATTCGTTAAGTGTAGGAAATTGTGTTTGAAAATCAATATATAATTATTTCTTTATAATGTGACCGTGTTGACTCGGACATATTGTTGTGCGTTTTTAATGGCGTTGTGTATATTTTGCTACGATTTGTATGATATCAAAATGTGTTGATACATCACTCGGCTTCTTTGCTTAACAGACCAAAACAGACCATAACCGAACGTATCTTTTATTTTTCAAACACAGTTATTAGCCTATCATAAAGTTTTATTTTTAAAAGCATATCTGTAGTAGACGCAAACGGCGGCCACACTTTCAGTTTCACCCTTCTTCATTAGGCATTAAGCTTCAATTCAATTGCAATACAATCCATTTGTTTTTTCATGATGCAATTGTTGTAAGTCCCTTTTTATTTCCGTTTAGATATCCAAAAAAGTACAGTGGTCTAAAAATATAATAAGTTCATTGACCGCCAGTATACAATCGTTGTATTGTGTTACAATTAATGATTCATTAAAGGATGATTCTTACTCGCATGATACATGCACTTGCGTATTAACTTCCATAGTGTGTATCAATTTTGCTTTAATTAATTTAGTACAATCAACAACCATAGAAACCGCGAGAGAGTGGAAACGTATTTGACTTAAATGGTATCTTATATTTCTTTCCGAACTTTGATATTTTGTGTATTGTTGCTTTTAAGCGCCTGTTATGCTTATATGAAACATTTAAAGTTTGCCGTATCATTTACTTTTCACTTTGTATTTTTGTTTTTTTTGTTCCAATGTGGCTTTGTTCTTATAACAATTAAACTAAATGAACAGCAATACGGATTTGTTTCTCATATTTATTTGTAATTTTAACCTTTCATTTCATAATGCAATACACTCGAAAAAATGACAAATAAATAAGCAAACATTAATACATATACAAGTTGAATGTTCACTCTTTTTTAAAACCAAATGATCGAATATATTAGTATTGTACCAGTGGGTTTTAATCAGGATTAAAACAACACAACACCAACATACGTTTACATTAGATGGACTTAAACACAAAATGTTATTTTAACAAATGCGCAAATAATCTTGCTACCGATATATATGTACTCGTATGTACATGTTGTGGCTTGTATAAGCGAAATAGTACTTAGCGTAAAACTCATGAACGTACAAACACATACACAATTAAGCGGACTTGAAGATATGTGGTTAACATTCCTGAAATATTTTTATAACAAATATCTTTATCACTAATACATGATCCAGACATAAATTTTAACCCTCACTTGAAATACAGCACGTAGAATTATATCTAAAACAAAAAGTCGTACACATGTAAAAATATTTCAAGTTATAAGAATGGATCCATTTCTTGCCTGTTGCGTAAACAATGGGTAATTCTGGCAAAAAACAAACTTGTACATTGCGTGGTTTGAGTTCGATCGGTCAGTCATTTATGTACAACAAACCATGTAAAAGACGTGAATATATCGACAATAATTTACCGTTTAAAAAAAAGATGCATGACGTATGAAAGTATAATGAGCTTCAAATAATAAATTGTGTACCACCCGGAACACTGGTCACCATTAAACATGATTTGTATTGTTGTATTGCAAGGTAGCCAGAGGAGTACAAGAACTGGTGTAAGTCAACTTGTCCCAGAACGTAGACGATAAAGAAATATTTACAAGAAAGGCCAAAACAATGTAAGACATTAACATAAATATATTAACTTGTCAATAACAGAGTTTCGTAGTTTCGGTGAGGTACAAAACACGGTGAATCACAGACCATATCGCTTAGAGGAGAATTAAAAGTTAATACAGTTGTGACAAAATCGAAGGCATGGATGGATGAGTAGTTTCCGAATAGAGATCGGTTAAATATTAACAACTGTATGAAACAACTAGTACGTATCTATACATCCACAGATCCATATATATATCTATGAAATGACTCGTATCAAATGGTCGAAAAATAACTGCAAGTACGGTAAATCGGTAATTTAAACATAAGGCTTTAGTCCTAAACTATTAAATGAAACATTTATCTTTACAATGCAAACTGTTAAGGTTATTGCATTCGTGCACGATAAATTAATTACTCAATAAAAGACATCATCCTGTATTAATGTGACAGTACAAAGTATATGAGTATGTATACATGTACTATTATATAACAGTATACATTAATGATAACGTAAGCTTCTGGAATCGTTTCTTTATCGAGAACCTACATAATTTTATTGCGTTTAAGGTGTTTGTACGCTACAGAGCCAACATAACATCTATCAGACAGAGTAGATGCATTATTCTATTGGTCTCATTAAAATAATTCTCTACCCAAGCAAACCCGATACAATTTAGAACAATAAACATATCTAACAAACATATTTCTTGCCCCAAAAGTATTGAATGATGTGACAGCTTACAGTACATAAGTTTACTATACATTTTTTACAATAGCAATTTCGCACAATATTGTACTACACAGTAGTATCACAAGGTATCAGAGAAGTATCAATATATATGCATTGTATTGCAAACCACAACACTCAACAACACTAAACATGGCATTGTGAAGATCATATATCAAGAACAAAGTGGACAATTGTATTTTGTCAGCACCTTGTCAAAGTATGTCGTTGATATAACTGAAATGTTGTAAAGCATAAAATATCATCTTTTATTACCAATATTGTGAAGAAATAAGTAGAAACATAGGTTCAGGGCATGAACAAGGTATTATACGTTGCAACAAATAAACTTGACAGTAACTCATAAATTTAACTTGTCATACTGCTTCTTAACATTTAT
Source organism: Mactromeris polynyma (assembly GCA_032209605.1). Taxonomy (NCBI): domain Eukaryota; kingdom Metazoa; phylum Mollusca; class Bivalvia; order Venerida; family Mactridae; genus Mactromeris; species Mactromeris polynyma. The sequence continues at coordinate 3,328,733 of JASFXZ010000040.1, forward strand.
AACACACATAAGTATGGCAATAATATCTTTAACACCACAGATATTCACAATCATAGAGAACTCATAATATTATCAACGGAACCATCTGGAAGATGACTCGTACGTCTGGTGACATACACATATATTTATATATGCGGTTTTCATATACAATGTATATCTATACGTCCACATATCGCATATTCATATATACATCAACAATTCAACATATAGATATATGAATTCATAGATCTATACATGCACATATCCACATATAGATCTATAAATCTACATATCCGCATATGGATATATATATCCACAGTTCTATACGTAGTTCTGTACATCCACAAATCCGCATGTTGATCTATAAATCCACCGATCCAAATATAGATCTTTAAATCCATACATCTGTTTATAGATCTATCAATCCACAGATCCGCATATAGATTTATAGATCTGCATATCCTTAATAAGATCTATACATCCACAGATTCATACATAGATCTATAAATCCACAGATTCATACATAGATCTATACATCCACAAATCCATACATAGATCGTTACATCCACATATCCATATATAGATCTATTAATAAAAAGATCCACATATATAGATATATAAATCAACAGATCCACAAATAGATCTATAAATCAACAGATCCACGTTTAGATCAATAAATCGACAGATCCGCATATAGATATATGCATCAACAGCTCCATACGTAAATCTATACATCCACATATCGGCATATAGTCTATAAATCCGAAGATACGCATATATATCTATAAAAGCGCAGATCTGCATATAGATCTATAAATCCATAGATCTTTATATAGATCTATAAATCCACATATAGTATATAATCCATAGATCCGCATATAGATCTATAAATGCGGAGAACCGCATATAGATCTATAAATCCATAGATCTGCATATAGATCTACTTATACACAGATCCGCATATAGATCTATTAATCCGCAAATCCATGTACAGATATATACATCCACACATAGATCTATGAAATCCACAGATCGACGTTTAGATATATAGGGACTACTTAATTATGTATTAAATAAGTTAAACCATTTAAATCAAATTAAATAAATATAATTAATTTATACCAATAACCGAGATTGTGTACGTCTTTAATCATTATAATACATTAATAGACATGTTGCTCCGGTATCGTATCGACAGTAAATGTCACATGTTGTATATATGTATATTGTCTAGGACTGTGTTATGTAATGATAAACGCCGTTCTGATCTGTAATCTCATCACAGACATGTGTTATATTCTACTTCTTGTGATGACAGTTGTGTCTCGAAGTGGGAAATAAATACAACTCTGCAAATAAACGACTTGTTTTGATATGTATACGATGTGATAATAGTTAGACATATGCTTTTTGGACCAGCTGTTCGAAACATCTTAAGAAAATTTGACACTCTGTCGAAACGTTTATAATTTCAAATACAACGTGATATTCTGTCCGAAAGTAATTGTGTTAGGTTGAAATTACTTCATGTAATATCATGCATTCATAGAATGTAATTGGAAACTGATGTGCAAAATGCAATAGATGTATGTAACAATTAGACAATTGTGTTTTAGAATAAAAGAGTAGAATAAAATGCACAATGTCATCTAATTATCCAGTTTAAAGATGTATCTGGCTCATCTGTATGTGCATGTTTTGAATGGGTTTCAGCCAGTATTGTTGTTACATTGGCTAAAACATCTTGAATAAAACCATGACAATGTATAACTGATGAAAACAATATTTTGTTATCAAGATACTAACAGACAAAACTTGTAAAAACACCCACTTGTTTAAAAATATTGAAAGTTTTTTAATTTCATGATAATACATATGCGATGTTTTTTGTTTTTATATATAAGTATAATAATTAATGCGCTAAATTACATGTTCAGTTTGCCATTTCCCGAAAACAGCTTGCATTAATTCTACGTACTATTTATGTTCTCAATTAAGTATTTTTTCGATTTCTTATCTTTTGTTATCAAGATGTGTTTCAAGTGTGTTGAAGTGTCCATTTCCCCAGCACTCAAAAATATAGGTCATACACTTCTCTGAAAATATCTCTTAAATTCATCGAAATTAATATGCATAATAAAAGGCCCATTTTTATTAACGTTCTTACGCACGAACTTTTCGTAAGATTTTCTTACGACGTTCTTACGATTTTAAGAGCGTTTTATAAAAATGTTCGTACGCATGAAATCGCGAAGGTTACAGGCATTCGTAACGTTCGTAACAAAAATGATTTTAACATGTCACATTAATCAACAACAGTTATGAACTTTTTTATCAATTCATCTACTTCATATCACATGCATTGTCTGGAATTTCTGAAAAAATAAAATAAATACATTAATAAGTATTTATTGTTATTTTCTAAGTATAAGATGATTGCATACATACTAGCTGATACAGTAGTCAATCAAAGTTATTATCAGTCACAAAATAAAACTACTGACAACCAAAACGTAATTTGAAGATGGGATAAGAAGTGTGTATGTGGAATTGTACATTGAATTTAAATGTATGGTTTACATTTAAAGTACAGTATCAACTATGCTATGTCATACAATCTTTTAAATTGAATATTGTTATTTGATAACTGCTAAGCCTAATTTTAAACTGTTAAGACATGAACTGGATAAATATATATGAAGACAGGTAAATTATTATCATTTGGCAATTTAATGGTTTGTTTGATTATTCCTATTTATTTTATGAACTCTTATAAATCATTAGAATTACCGTGGTTGTGACTTTAAGCAGCACTTCACATTTTCTTAAACAATAGTCTGCATCATTAACATCACCAGCTGAATGACATCTTCAATGACATTTGACTGCAAAAAAAAGTATTAAATCCTCAATAAATTAAATCCTACAGTTAAAACTCAAGAAAATAATAAATTATGTAAGCAAGATTTTATTTTTCTGAGCTAGAATACCACTCAATATACAAGTTCTTAAGCTGTGTAGTAGAGTGTGACCAGCCTGTCATCTTGACTGTCCGAAGTGCGCTAATATTGATATGATTATACGAGTTAGCTCCCTTCCATTGTTAGTATTTCATGACCTCTGATATTTAAGTAAATTGTATGTGGAATAAATTTGATGCGAAATTTTGTAGTATTAATACACCATACACCGTGAGATAAAACCAGTTAATTTTGCATTGATGCCACGTTCAGATTTATTGAAACTTCGTCTCATATAGCAACATCTGACAGTATTTAGGCAAATTGTAATTCACGTATTTAATTACACAAAGGTAAACGGATTTGAAAAATAGGACAATACGCAGTTATTTATGGCTAATTAAATACAGTTTATTTTTTCTATTAGGTATAAAACTGCTGGTTAAATGTGTGCAGTACCATACCTTCTAAAATTAAAGATGGAAATTGTTGGAAAACATTGATATATTATATTATTTAAGAAATGTCAACTTTGCTGCCAGATTTATTTTTCCTGTGGTAAGAAAATCTATTTAAAGGGAACAGAAATTTCTCGGCAAAGTTTACAATTGTTTGATTGCTCAGCTGTTCAGTGAAACCTTTCGACTAAGTTGTCTGGTTCTTGTGCATACCAGCGAAATCACAGGTGAGTGTGACAGTAATATTTATTCTTAAAGCCAATACAAAATAATGCATTGCATGATATATTATGTGAATATGGTTTTAACTATACATTCAAAAATAATTCAGTTTCAATTCTTCGATCGACGGTGGTGTTTTCTTTCTTGGCAGATCCGATTATATATACGCTACTTTATCGTCTCCTGATCATAATCGTTAGCGGCTAAATTAGCCATCCCGCTGTGTCTACCCAGCAGGTTGAATTTGCCCCGGGCCGTAGTCTTACTTTTGATTTGTCAGTATATATGTATGATTATATAACTAATTAACGTAGCGTTATTTATTTTCGAGTAGTATCATAATAAATATGCAAACAAACATGTTCCTGGTTTCGTCAATATACATGATTAAACTTGGTTTTATTCAATGATGTTATATCATGTTCTCTGCATACACTTTGTTTCGATTTTTATTTATGTTGTTAAGCCCTTGTCTGCTTTACATACGCGTTCTTGTATATAAATATGATACGATAACCAACTCTATGACGATCGAACTCCTGCAACACAGTTCTCCAATGGGATATTTGTCAATTTTGGCAGGTTTTGAGGAAAGTCGGAAACTGTTTTTACCAGTGCTTGGTGGACCCATTGTCGTTCTTGTGGCATTCCATGTTTTTGGTTTCTTATTTATATTTATATCGAAATTTTTAATGGAAATAATCTATGTAGGTTGCAGCAGAGAAGGTTTTTTATGCTAGATTATCACCTTTAGTACATGGCGTAAGAGAATTGGAAATTTTCTCATTCGTCAAAATAAGTTCTTACCATGGTTACCGCAAAGCTAACCGTTTGTGTGTAGCCGGTGTATATATGTTGTTTAGCCCATTGTTCTGGTTTACATACTTGAAACTGCTATACAGACGATGTTTCTATCCCCTTGAACTTCTGGCCTCTCATAAAGTGATTGCTGTTATTCTGTCTATTCTTCAACTGCCCTTTGTAGTGGTGATAGCAGTACTTGAAATGTGCGTAATTTAGGTAATCTACGGTATACCAATTGTCAACTTTATGAACATAGTAGTACGTGGATTCTTGACACCATTGCTGTTCCAGTCGGTATTCTCAAAGAGAAACAGAGTCAAAGTAATTATGGTCATCATGAGGAATACTTTAGTTAAGTTCTTGCTCACCATCTTTCTCTCCCTCTGCTTGGTGTATTTCATCATCGGTTTCTTCACAATTTTTATCGATACCTTCATGTTTCTGTCCAATATATTGGTATACCGTTTCTTTGCTGTTATTGTGTACCCATCAATTTCATTTGGTTACCTTTTTGTTGGTGTTATATTTTTCTATTATGTCTTTAGAATGTTCCAAACATTTGGCGATGGGTACTTTGAACTGCTTGCCGATGCAGTAGAAGTCAGTTGCATGTTGGATGCAGATCCGTACCGAAGTCACGTGATAGATGGCACGGCAGAGATCGAACATACGCGCGGTTGTAATCTCGACAGATTAGAAGTTTACAATACCATTGTCAACTTGTCACGGGATCAAAGAAATGTCTGCCAGAAGGAACACAACAAGATTGTTTACAAAAATAACATTGCTGGTATACCAAAGAGTTTGTTCAAACAATTGGTTAAGTTTATCGCCCGGTCAATATTGAAATTGCCAATATATTTTTCAAGTTGTTGCTATTGTTGACTTAATATGCATGACATTAAGGGTTATAGTAGTAAAACCTGTGACGACTGCAGGAATCTCAGAAATTATACATGTTGTTTTCATTATGGTCATCGGAGCAATCCCAAAGATCATTGAAGTAGCGACTGATAACCTAAACCATTCTGTTAAAAAAGACATCCTGCTTCGGGGAATGAAATCCGTTATACTGGAGTTTTGGCGTGAATATATTGATTGCTCTGAGGAGTTATGAGGAGTAACTCACAACTCAAGAATTCAAGTACATGTATACATAGTTAAAAATTGATTTATTCTCAAATGTTTGCTTTTTCGTCTATTTGATTACTCAGCTATTATTTTGACAGTAATTCTGTCTATATCTTCGATAAAAGTCTGATTTATGTTACATCCATAGACATATGTTTGTGCGTGTATACCAGTTTCCTCAACGGATGATTTTCATATTGTAATTATCTTGAATTTCTATCCAGAAACTACGTTGCTGTAAAACAATATACGTAGTATTTGTTTTCTATGGAAGCCCTGGAGGGACATTTAAAATTAATATCTAAAATTTAAAACTTAATATTTAAAATTTAATTCTTAATATTTAAAATTTAATTCTTAATATTTAAAATTTAATTCTTAATATTTAAAATTTAATTTCTTAATATTTAAAACTTAAAACTTATCATTCAAAAAGGACGCGGGAAACCTTTCCGTTGACAGATTAAACCTATGACCTGGGTCCAATGACACCATGTCGCAGCCAATCAAAGATCAGGTCAAAATGACGGCGGACCCCAGCAGTCCTTTAGTCTCCTAAGTGAATTACATATAGATAATATAGATCTAACTACTAGTGCAGACACTATAGTACTTCCTAGCTCTTAGTCAACATTTCCCACCATCCCCTCAAGCCGCGGTCTATATTATTATAGATCAATAGGCCTAACTAGGTCAAAATATATCAACCCAAAACCAGTACCAAAAATGTATTAATTAATATACAACTGAAAATTCTCTTCTCAATATCAATATACAGTATACGTCTCTACTCTACAACACGTTTATATAATAGTTTACTTTATGAGTAATTAAATTTCACCATGTTACGTATGTACTAAACTGTATATCTGGTGGTGAACCACGCTATGCAATTTCCATAGTTTTCATATAGTTGTACTTAGAGATATATTGCACTGTTACTATGTAATTATATCATTTTGTCACCAATTATTTTGCATCATAAATGGTGTTTTGATTATTTTATTTCTAGTACTTAAGCTCAGGACACATTCTCCGGAGCAACCGTTACGCTTCAATAGATGCAAATTTCGGCCGTTAATAAGGGGCTGTTTCTCTAAAGGGTTAACTTGTCTGAAACTTTAATTGCAGGAAAATAAAATAAGAGAGGTTGATGCTCTACAGGACGGCTCTGGAGCGGTTGCGTTGCAATTTGTTTGAATTTGTTTAAGCTAAATATATATTAGCATACATTTTGAGGTTGTAGTTTACTAAGAACTGTTTGAAACTTATTTTGTTTCGATTTGTAAAATATCTAAACATGTTGGTACATCTCTCGACTTCATTGTTGAACAGAACAAAACCGAACATATCTTTTATTTTTCAAATACAGTTATTCGCCTATCATAAAGGATTATTTTTAAAGACATATTTTAGTTTTTCAGGCAGTTTAACCAAGCTTGAATTTCGTTCATATAACAATGTTTTCATCTGACAAATAAGCGCTAGATACATTTATCATCGGGTAAGAGAGGGCTGTAATGGTGTGGGCCGGTATATCGTGGCACTACAGAACACCCCTGATAGTAGTTGAATGCAATCTGAAGGCTCTATGATACGTTGTCTAAATCTTGGAACCGCGCGTTGTGCCCATTCTTCGAGATCACAATGATGCCACGTTGTTTCAGCAGGACAACGCTACTGCCGCATTCAGCCAGAACTTCTGAATTCCTGGGTCAGAACAATGTTCAAGTCCCGCACTGGCCAGCGATTTCAATGCACAGTTAGTACAGGTACTGATAGACGAATGGGATGCCATCCCACAATACAGGATTCAGCGTCTCATCCGCAGTATGAGGTGTAGATGCCAGTCTGTAGTAGACGCAAACGGCGGCCACACTCGTTACTGAGTTTTGTGAACTTTCAGTTTCACCCCTTCTTCTTTAGACATTTAGCTTCAATTCAAATGCAATACAATCCATTTGTTTTTTTCATGATACATTTGTTGTAAGTCTCTGACCATTATTTTATTTCCATTTTGACATCCAAAACGTACAGCAGTCAAAAAATATAATAAGTATATTCATTCACCTCCAGTATACAATCATTGTGTTACAATAAATGATTCATTAAAGTACAATCAAAAACTTTCATAGACACCGTGAGAAAGTGGAAAATAATTTGACTTAGAATGGTATTATATATTTTTTCCGAACTTTGATACTTTGTCATGCTTGTATGAAACATTTAAAGTTTGCTGTTTGATTTAGTTTTCACTTGTAGTTTTGTTTTTTTGTTCCAATGTGAAATTGTTCTTATAGCGGTTAAACTAAATGAACAGCAATACGGATTTGTTTCTCATTTTTATTTGTTATTTTAAACTTTCATATCATAATGCAATACACTCAAAAAATGACAAATAAATAAGCAAACATTAACAAATGCACGAATATACACAGTATTGTACCAATGGTTTTAATCCGAATAAAAAACAACACAACACCAACATACGTGTACATTAGATGGATTCAAACACAACATGTTATTTTTACAAAAGCGCAAATATTCTTGCAACCGATATATTATGTACTCGTATGTACATATTTGGCTTGTATAAGCGAGATAGTAGCGTGAAATTCATGAACGTCCATGCACATAAACAATTTAGCGGACTTGAAGAAAAATGGTAAAAAATCCTGAAATAGTTTTAAAACAAATATCTTTATTACGAATACATGCTCCAGACACAACATGTAGAATTATATCTAAAACATAAAAGTCGTACACGTGTCAAGTATTTCAAGTTCTTATATTGGATCCATTTCTTGCCTGTTACGTAAACAATGAGTAATTCTGGCAAAAAAACAACACTTTTGTACATTGTGTGGTTTGAGTTCGATCGGTCAGTGAATTATCTACAACAAACCATGTAAAATACGTGAATATATCGACAACAATTTACTGTTTGAACAAGGATGTTTCCTCAAATAGGATGCATGTCGAATGAAAGTGTAAAATACGTGAATATATCGACAACAATTTACTGTTTAAACATGGATGTTTCCTCAAATAGGATGTATGACGAATGAAAGTAATACACAATAAATTGTGTCCCATCCGGAACACTGATCACCAATAAACATAATGTGTATTGCTGTATTGCAGGGTAGCCAGAGGAATACAAGAACTGGTGTAAGTCAACTGGTCCAAGAACATAGACGATAAAGGAAAATTGACAAGAAACGCCAAGAAAAGGTAAAACATGAACATAAATATATTAACATGTCAATAACAGAAAACATTTTCGTAGTTTCTGTGATGTACAATACACGGTGAACCACAGACCATATCGCTTAGAGGAGAATTAAAAGAGAATACATTTGTGACATAATCTTGAACATGGAGGAATAAGAAGTTTCCGAAAAGAGATCGGTTAATTATTAACTGTATGAAACAACTCGTATCAAATTGTCCAAAAATAAATGCAAGTACGGTAATTTAAACATAAAATGGCATTAGTCCTAAACTATTGAAACATTTCTCTTTACAATGCAAACTGTTGAGGTTATTGCAGCTGCTCAAGATCAATTAATTTCCCAAGAAGAGATGTCATCCTGTATTAATGTTACAGAACAAAGTATATGAGTATATATACATGTACTATAATATAATAGTACACATTCATGATAACGTAATTTTCGGGAATCGTTTCTTTATCGAGAACCAACATAATGTTATTGCGTTTAAGGTGTTTGTACGCTACAGAGCCAACAGAACATCTATCAGACAGAGTAGAGGCATTATTCTAATTGGTCTCATTATAATAATTCTCTTCAAATGTAAATCCGATACAATTTAGATCAATAAAATTATCTAACAAACATATTTCTTGCCCCAAAAGTATTGAATGATGAACAGAAGCTTGCTATACTTTTTTTACAATAGCAATTTCGCACAATATTGTCCTACACAGTAGTATCACAACGTATCAGAGAAGTGTCATTATATATATATTACAACCAACAACACTAAACATCGCATTGTGAAGATCATATACCAAGAACGTGGACAATTGTATTTTGTCAGCGCCTTGTAAAAGCATGTCGTTGATATAACTTAAATGTTGTAAAGCATATAATATCATCTTTTATGACCAATATTATGAAGAAATAATTAGAAACATAAGGTTCAGAGGCATGAACAAGGTATTATGTGTTGCAACAAATGAACTTGACAGTAACACATGAAGTTAACTTGTCATACTGCTTCTTAACATTTATAACACACATAAATATGACAATAATATCGTTAACACCACAGACATCCAAACTCATGGAGAACTCATTATATTATCAACGGAAACATCTGGAAGATGACTCGTACGTCTGGTGACATACATATATATTAATACATGCACAGTTTTCACATATATCTATACGTCCACAGATCGCATATTGATATAAACATCTACAAGTTAACATATATATCTATACATCTTCAATAATCAATTATGTATTAAATAAGTTAAACCATTTAAATCAGATTACATAAATAGAATTAATATATATCAAAAACCAAGATGTTATAACTATTTAATCATTATAAGACATTAATAGATATGTTGCTCCGGTATCGTATCGACATTAAATGCCACATGTTGTATATATATAATGTCTAGGACTGTGTTCTGTAATGGTATACGCCGTTCTGGTCTGTAATCTCATCACAGACATGTGTTATATTCTACTTCTTGTGATGACAGTTGTGTCTCGAAGTGGGAAATAAATACATCTCTGCAAATAAACGAAATGTCCAGATACGATTTGATAATAGTTAGACATATGCTTTTTGGACCAGCTGTACGAAACATCTTAAGAAAAATTGAAACTTTGTCGAAACGTTTATAATTTCAAATACAAGGTTATATTCTGTACGAAATTAATTGTGTTAGGTTGAAATTACTTCATGTAATACCATGCATTCATAGAATGTACTGGAAACTGATGTGCACAATGCAATAGATGTTACAATTTGACAAAGATCGATTTGTTTTAAAATAAAAGAGTACACTAAAATGCACAGTGTCAACTAATTATACAGTTTAACTCGGAGAAAGCATTTTGTTCGTAATGGCACACATGACCGCTCAGAGAAGTTGGCGTCATAGAGTTCACCAACAAAACGGTTCATTAATCTTTAGAAAGTCTACAATCGATCAGGAAATCATTGAACATTTTATTTAAAATATAAAACTCAAATAATGGATATGGAAGTTATATCAATCACACCAATTCCGATGTACACAACCATATGCAATAATGTTTTTGTTTTATATATAAGTGTAATAATAAAGGCACTAAATTGCATTTTTCAGTTTGCCATTTTCCGAAGGCTTGTATCATCCTAGGCTTTATACAGTAATTGGGTTAAAGCAGGTTTTAACAGCTTGCTAAATGCTACGTCCTATTTTATGTTCTCAACTTCATTGGAAATGGGATGCCAACTGGTAGACAGAATGGTTAATTGTAAAATATTGAACTTACAATACTATTGTGAGAAGTTATCCAAATGATGATAATGAAATACACTGTCCATTCAAACATACCTGGAATTTAAAAGTGAAGGATAAGCAGACATAAAATAAGATAAATCTTAACAACTACATTGTATTGATTAAATTAAGCTTAACTGAGAAATGTCCTAATATAAGTGTTTACGCTGAAAATGGGCGATATAGATTCTACAGTCTTTAAGACATTTCATACATTTAACAACAATGCATTTCATGACTGAAACAGAAGGAATAAGTTGCTACAGGGAACGCCACATACATACGACAGTGCCTCACTATACAAACCTCCGGGAAAACAATCCATAAAACATAAGGCACTTGATGAGGTGAAAGGGTACATACGTTAGGGAACAGAGGCGCAAGGAATGGCCTGGTAGACTATAAGGAATAATTAGGAGAATCAAAGAGGACAAACAGTGAAGGGGGGGGGGGGGGGGGTTCAGAGAGCCATTGTAGACAATTATGTATTAATGTATGGTTACATGTATACGAAATGAGAAGTGTTACATACATTTCCTTTACCACAGGAAGTTCCATCTACAGCTGGCTCCGACCGGGTGTATCTCCACTGACCTTTAGCGTCATCACAACATAGATGCTCACATTGTTTTGGACCAATCTATAATAATCAACATATTTGTTAGTCATCCATTTTCTGTATATTGTTACGAATTTACTAAATATGTACCAGTTCGACAGAGGTTATACGGTGCTTCATAAATCACATAATATTACTGCGTTCATTGTTTTAAGTTTAACCAAAACCCACTACATTCATCAAATGCATTAAACGCCTTCAGATCTCCAATCTCGAACTATTAAAATAAAAAAACACCACTGTCTGTCCTTTTATCAAAAACAGGTGGATAGTAGCAAATACCATGATAGTAATATAACGAAACTGTCATATCTATCATTTTGAACATTTTAGTTGATGCGATCAGTTTATGCTTTTGTATGGTAGTGAATACATTTCCATCGTTTATTTATAATCATGTAGCTCTACAGTAAATCCTCACATAAAGACAACCTCAATATTGTGACCACCTCAAAAGTAAGACCACAATTGTCAAGTCCATTTTCATGGTTGTGCTCTTCATTCAACCTCAATATTAAGACCACCTTAATAAAAATACCAGTTTTCCAGGGTTCCAATAGTGGTCGTGTTATTGAGGTTTTACTGTATTACTAAGTATTAACATACGACTTACTTCACACGGTGGACCACCAGTAAATCTGCGACATTGTTCATTTATTGACATATACGTGCCAGGAAACGAAGTAGGGAATTTCATGATTTCGGTACTAGCTCTCTGTCTTAAGCAAGCAGATCTGTCCATACTGAAAGGCAAACGATATTACAATGCCACCTCTCCAGAGCAACACCCTTTGGGAGATGCAAAATGTGGCAGTTGATGAGAGGCTGTTGCTCTAGAGAGGTTATTTTAGCTTTTATTACGGGAAAATTGATCGTGTTGTTAAGGAGAGGATGTTCTTTAAAAGACGGCCGCTCTGCATAGGTTGCATTGTATGTGCTATTTTAGCGATAAATGTGTCGAACCAGCCTGTCATCTTGACTGTCCGAAGTGCGCTAATATTGATATGATTGTACGAGTTAGCTCCCTTCCCTTGTTAGTATTTCTGTGTATTGTCTGTGGATTATATTTGATGCAACATTTTGTAGTATTAATACACCATACACTTAGATGAAACTAGTAGCTTTTTCCTTGATGACACGTTCCGATTTATTGAAATTTCGTCTCATATAGCAACATCTGACAGTAACTATGCAACTTACAGTACAACAACACTAGCTCATTTAATATAAAAAGAAACCACAACAAAAGGATTCAATGAAACTTAAAACTTTGATACTTGAACAAAATTTGGTTAAATAAACTAGATAATGTTAGCTTTATTCATTGAAGAGAAAGAATAAGTTGCTACAGGGAACTCCACATACATAGACAGTTCCTCCCCACACAGGCCTCCGGGAAAACAACAATCCATAAAACCTAAGGCACTTGATAAGGTAAAAAGGTACATACGCTTTGGAACAGAGGCACAGGAATGGCCTGGCTGACTATAAGGAATAACTAGGAGAATCAAAGAGGATAAATTAATGGATAGAAAATAGCACAGGACAAGTCAAGACAGCTGGCAACAACAGGCCGAAACTGGGCAGAAAATAACCTGAACACTATATAAAATGAAATAATTGCACAGGGGAAAGGGAAATAAACATACATTCAAAACACAGCCTTGGAACTGTCAGTAAAATATCGGGGGTTTAAATCGGTTTAAAAGCTAGCTAACCCACACAACAACATAAAACAGGATCAACTCCAGTAAACATCGAGTGGTATTTAACATGCACATTGCAATTCACGTAATTGATTACACAAAGGTTAACGGATATAAAAAATAGAACAATACGCAAAAATTTATGGCTAATTAAATATACTTTATTTTTTCTAGCAGGTATAAAACTGCTGGCCAAATGTATGCAGTTCCATACCTTCAAAATTAAAGATGGAAAATGTCGGAAAACATTCAGATATATTATATGTAAGAAACGTCAACTTTGCTGCCAGATCTATTTTTCCTGTGGTTAGAAAACCGTATATATATTGTACGCATGTCTTCAGCGTGTTTTGTGTGTTAAAAATTATATTTATTAGAAGAACAATAGATACGAGCGATTAAATTATGCAAATTTCACCTAAGTTAGTAACGCCTGTGTTATATAAGCGCAACAAAACCTCTTCAGAGCAATAGGGGCCTACCCTATGCGAGACGCAAGTCAGGCGGTCGTTATCTTGAAGAGGTATTAAACATTGATTGCAAATACTTACCACATAAAATACTGACGCTGCTATTGAAGAGGGCAGACCGCTCTGGTGAGATCATGATACTTTTTAACGATGACGTCATGATATTATATGATGGCGATAGGAAGGGCATGACACACATATTCCTTTATGTTGCTTATTAACTGTTACAAAAAGTCAGTATTCCAAAGAGTTTTGTTTTCAAAACTCTCATTAGATCAAATGAATTACACGGCATATTCGTTGTCTACAATACCACCCGTCGTTATTAATGCATATAAAAGATCTCTATCTTTCAAATATTTGCTTAACCATGTGGCATTACCGTTCATATATCTGAGGTAAAGCATCATTAAAGAGATTGTTAGCATATTAGTCTTCCAATACGGAACCGTCTCAATAGGTATACAGAAGCATGGAGACGGTAATGTAGTGGACATTACATTGGCCGCGCTACCCGGATTCCGCGGATTCGAATTTGGCTGCTCTACCCCGCGACCGCAGCTTCGAACCTAGCTGTTCTACCCGGAGATAGCATCTTCGATTCAGGCATGGGTCAGGACAACAAAAAACAGATCACCAGCACTGGAGGTCCAAGATCCATTAAAAAAACAGAATTGCTTTCATTAAAATTGAGATGACATGTACAAAAATATGACGTTGTGAGTAAACCGCTTGCATATTGTTTGAAAATTTAAAGTATGAAACGTTTGAATACACCATATATAGTAATGCCGTACATAGCATAGGTGCTTGTTCGATATAACGGTGTATAGTACTCATATTGTAGTCGACAAATACAGTGTACCACTTACTTTAAGAAGTTTTGGAAACTTTTGACGGAACAAGGTGAAAATCTGGTGAATTTGTAGGCATCTTCCCTGGAGTAACTCATTATATACCCGGAATTGCTGGCACATCCAACAGCCTCTGCCTCTCCGTCATGATAGGCTCCCAATCTGTGGCAGACACCAATGATAAATACATTACATGTATAAGTCTCTCTCAATAGCGTCAAATGTTTATATCTAATTTGTATCAGTCAAATACCTTTCTAATTGGCAAGTTTAATATCGCATTATTTTTAGATAAATACTTCGCTATATAAATTAAATATATTTGTTAAAATTTCTTCAAAGCTTTGAAAACTCAAATGCATGCGTAATTGTAGAACATCCACATCAAAAATAAGAAGCAGCATGACGTAGGATGCACACTTACATTCTGTCATGACCTCTAATAATATGATAATTAATTGTTTTCCTTTATGTAATACATGTATGTCTATTGTGAAAAATCCAATATGATGATAATTTATAAAGAAAAAATAACATAACTTACACGTGGAATACATTAATACCGTAATAGTAATAGTATTGCATTAACTAGGTCGCATTAACTGGGACCCATTTGATACACTTGTAATTATATATAACAATCCAATGATTACATAGTTTTCATGACTATTTTGAGGACATAGCACTTTGCGAATCTGTTCGGGAAAATTGGATTTTCACCAAATAACATTACATGGATTATCCCTTTTTCGTTTATACCATGAAAAATTATACTTTATATAGTGTAACAATATAAAGTTGTTTATATTTACAGCTATTTTTCAATATTGATTATTATTTTAGTATATGGACCTGGAGGACCCTTTGTAACCGTTCCGGTACTTGTCACCTTTGGGTTAAATTCACCTTTTGGTTAATTAATTATCTTTGCACTCATTTACATGTGTTCTGGATCAACAACGTGGAGCTTGTGATTGTTGCAGAGAAGTTTATTATTGCAATTTATCACCACTTTCCTCCCCACCACCCTCCTTGTACTATATTTCAGGATCTATGTATTATATTTTATTTATGTTTGTTATGTGGACTTTTGTAGTCCAACTTTATGTCCTATGCTACCAAAAGTACACATTACTAGTCATTGTTTTAGTTTGATTTAGTTCCTTTTGTTTTAAAATAAATTGTCTGGCATGATTTCATGCCAGGCCTTTTTCAACTTACACTGTGTTGGTTGTCCTTTTGTTTCATGACATAAATGGAACTGCAGAGGCGGAGAGACGCAACTATAAAGGTAATTACTGTTTCCGTGTTTGGTGTTTTTTTTATCTTTGTGTTCCCTATTATATTGGAGATACGTGCTGCATATACATATGGGAAACATGAACAACGTGTACATAAAATGTTTACTTCACTAATACATAAATATGATGTATACTCGAAATAATACTTTTGAAAATGAAAACAAAAACTATTCCTTTGGTCAAATACACATAGATAGCAGTATGTGCAGCTATAATGCATCGAAATTCGAGTCCAACAGAGAATTGACGCCATTTCACCCGGTTACCACACTGTATTGACCTTACTATGGAAAATACTAGAGAAGCTTAAACATCTGCCGTTTTATCGCGGAGATCAGCGGTCAAATACGCGAGACCTAACGTAACATCGCAAGGGCGATTGTTTTGCTTATACAGCGTAGTTACTGTACTGGGTTCGTGGCGGTAAATGTTGTGAGTAAGGACTAGTATACGTATGGTGATAACGATTCAAATTTGACTCATTCGCTGTAGTTCGATATACATGTACTTGAAATAGTTCATCACTAATGTGACATAAAATAACAGAGATCAAGATATTTTCTTGTTGGCTGTTTTTGTGCTGACTTTTTTATTAATGCTGTGCATGAAGTGGATGCTTGTATCTATCAAATTCTTATAATTACAGTATGTGAGTAATTTGTTAACTCTGCACTTCGCGATTGTTTCGTCTTTTTTGGAAAGGAAAATAGCAAGGTCAGCTTTTAATTAAAGGGGGGGGGGTTAAATGTTCATCACAGTTCAAAGTATGTACCTATCGACATGATGTAAAATGAGAGCAAGGCATTAAGTCTCAGAATCAACTATGACAAACCTATTGACATTAAGTGGAGTATAATATCATATATAGATCAAAATAAGGTAAAAATGAATTATGAGAGGCGCGTATGCATTTGTAACGCGAGCATCAACACAATGAAATATAATGAATGGTATATGACAATCACATGGACAAGTGTGAGATCCTATTTGATGTGGTTTATAAACCATCCAATGATAGGTCGTAAACATCACGTACTGTTATTTACGACAGAATATGTAAATATGAAGTGTGACTTGACTTTTTATTATGCACATTCAGCATATTTCAGAGTGATGTACATTGTTTAACTTATAATATTTCATATTTCCAGCCGATTATCCTAATATTTATTAATAGTTGCTTGATTTAAACAACAAACAAAGAAGTCACAGTTCGCACCCAAGGTTGTTTTTGACATTTTGGCATCTGGCATTCATGAGACAGCTTTTCATTAAGTACGAGCGTGTTTCAATTTAAACTGATACACAACACATGGATACATGAATTCTATTTGTAACTGTTGGACCACAATAAAACTATCATTCCGAATAGAGTTATTTAAAAGACACGTTGAATAAAACCATAGTCCAAGATACTAATACTAACGTTGATATAGAAACAGTGGCGCAGACAAACAGAGAAGATACTTACAAGTGTCCAACTTCGTGAGCTGCTATGATGACACCGTTAAAACTCGTCGATGCTTCCCCGATACCAAAATTGTACGCTAACTTCCGGAAGTATGGCGCCGACAGACATGCGCCTCGTACATAGGCAACGCCTGGAACAGAGTTAATTACAATGTGTTGGTTTTATGTCAGTTTAAACATATTTATTTTACATCCAATTTATTGTTATAGCTTATACTAATCACTCTAAGTGACTGCTTCCTAGGTAACTAACCAGTACTAAATAAGGGATTGTGAAGTAGTGATCAGCAGGGCTCGAACTCGCTCACTACGCCGCTGATAGATAAATAGATTTATTTTGGTACAAGAACACTTACAATAATCTACACAGTACATACACTACAATTTAAAACACAATGATCATAATTATAGATATTACAAAGCTTAGGTAAAAATAAAAGGAAATGATACTAACTAATGACAATAGCTAATAACATTAAGATGGTTTGCATCAACATAGCTATTTTAAGAATACATTATTTTGATCTCAAACCAAGAAAAACCCATTAAAGTTGCTGAACAGCACTTATTTCCAATGGGGTCCGGGTTTTTGAAATACGACAATATGCTATTAGTACAATGATACAGTTGATAATAAAAATTTAAATGTGAACAACATTTGTCCCTGATTAAGTGTAAGCCATTTAAACTGAACTAAAAGTTTTTATCTGTATGTTTCAAAAATGGTAATTCTTCGCAAACCCTTTTAACACGTAAATGTACATGACAAGCCGTTGGATAAAACAACACGCTCTGTTATTTAATGTATATATTGTATATCCGGACAGCATACACATGTAGAATCTAACGTCTTTTTATTTGGGTGATTTGTACTCGTTTGAATATAGATCAACATAGATTGAAAGGGTCATTAGTATTTATTTAACATCGTCTTAATATGTTAGCACATGAAACATTTAATAATTTCTGATCGACAACGATAAAGTTTGTAATAAAACCGAAATGTGTGTGGATGATGGAACAGTAGAAAAGTAATTGTGATTAAAAATCTTGTAAGTTGTGTTCCAAATCAATTACTAACAATTTCCGACCATGTGCAACATAGTGTCACATTGTGTGTAGGTGTGTTAGTCATGTCTAAAATAGTGTATAAAATCAATTACTATGATCAACACGGAAATACAGCAATATTTACATCGTATTATATTCAACCAACCAGAATGTACAGAAATTGCATGAGTCACATAGTTGAACATTTCTATAAATGTTGAAAATTTGAAATAAAAATCGTGAATGAAATCGAGTCGAGTTTGGTCACCTTGTATAACGTCTTCTTGGACGCTTGACCAAGTTGCGAACTTCATACTCATAACGTATTTATAAGCGTCATGATGCTTTACAACATTTTGATTTGAAGGGAAACGCCTGTTATAATATTATTTTATGCAAAAATGAGATTGTCTGGTTAAAAATTTAGTAACTGAATAATTTATAATCGTTTCATCTTTATATCTGCTCATTGTTTTATTCAAACTATTACAGCACATTTCAACTTAGTTTCGTTTTAAAAAACGTTTTTAATTCGATACTCAGCTGAACAACGAACACACGAGAAAGAAACATCATCTACTCAAATAGACCAGTAAATCAATGATAATTTTTAACAATGAAAATGTTTAACATAAAAATCTCCACACTGCCTAGAATATTAAATCGAATTTCCTTAATCGTCTGGTCCTTGTTACATTTTGTCGAATGAGAAGTTTGTAAACATTATTTATGAGGCTCGAAATTTTGGTGCGCATAGGGCAAATAATTTCTTCTTACCATGCCAATAACAAACATTATAACATAGAACGTTTAAGCAAGTTTAAATACATTTGTCTTTGGTCTTAATAGCGGAACTTTACTGTAAATATCGAGTAGAAATACTATTGGTACGAGTTGCGAGAACTAAATAGTATCATAAATAAATAATATACAAATTACCATATGAAAAGTTAAAAAATTATCTGTCAAAATAGGTACCGTTTATGGAATATAAGACGGCCTTAGAAAGTTTTTATTTCGACGATCAAGTTTCAGATATTTCCTATTACTATTAATTTTTCTTATTATTAAGAGCTCATAAATACTTATTTATTTTACATCAATTGTGAAACAAGTTCTTACAACTCACACTAATCACTCTCGATGACTGCTTCCTGGCTACCAACCAGTACTCGCGCTAAATTTAGAGATTGTGAAGTTCGTGATCAAACCCCGTTCATCGCGAGGCTCGAACTCACGACATTCGAATCAGGAATCAGGCACTCTACCCATCGACCACTGTGCCTCTCTATAGTGTGTAAGAATGTATATGTTGAGTACTTACCAGCAGTTCCAGCAACACAGCCATCAACTTCTTCCTCCTCTTCATCACTGGTAAATCTACTGTCTTTAAATCTTCTTGTATGACTGGTCATTCTGCATGCATCATTACTGTAACCAAAGCAACGTATCCATGAGGATTATACGAACAAAGAAGTGATTTGTCAAGTAAATCTATAAAGTTATGTCAATTCTAAATTTATGGTAATTTGTAAAGTTTTTTTGTTGACGAAATGAAAGTT
This sequence comes from Mactromeris polynyma, assembly GCA_032209605.1. Classification (NCBI taxonomy): domain Eukaryota; kingdom Metazoa; phylum Mollusca; class Bivalvia; order Venerida; family Mactridae; genus Mactromeris; species Mactromeris polynyma. Next base: position 3,348,849 of record JASFXZ010000040.1, read on the forward strand.
TGGCGCTCGTGGACAAAACATAGATACATTCCAATCAAAATTACAGTTCCGATGGAGAAACCATGGTATTGTTTAAATGTTGATTTATTGTTGCAGATGTCATTTGTTGATTCTGGTATTTAGATGATTACAGTAAAACCTCTTTTAAAGACCACCTCAATAATAAGACCAACTCAATATTAAGAGTCCATTTTCACTGTTGTCCTCTTTATTCAGCTTCAATATTTAGACCAGTTTTCAAGGGTCCCAATGGTGGTCTTATTATCGAGGTTTGACTGTACTTGAATATTTACCCTGTTTGTAGAAATGCGACATCATGAAGTGGTAAGACGGTTTCATATTTTACAAGCCACCTCTGCAAACTGTCCATGGCATCATACAGGGAGAATAACCGACTTCCACGTCGTATTCGATTCTCCTCTATAAATGGCTGCGCGGACACATCACGAAATACACCTATCTCACGGATTTTCAGATCTATATTAGGCCATTGTCTTTGTAATGATATAGTGAGAAATTTCCAATTCACCTGCAAGAAATAAACATTTCTGAGATAAACCATGCATTAATAGGGACTATTTGTTTGACGTAAAGGCGGAATTAATTTCCTGAAATTGTTATCTAATGTGATCAATCATTTGAATTAGTTGCATCAGTACAAACGTTGTGTAGTGATTATCAAGTAGATAAATTAGAAAGTATCTATAAGGAAAGCCTCGAACCTTAAAAGAAATGTAATCAAGTAGGCCGCATGAATTGCTTGTGTAACTTATGTGAAGCAATTACTTAGTTCAAAAAGAATTTAATCGACATTTTGAAAACTAATACCGTTATTATACGTCTTTGTGTGGGAAGTATTTGTGCATTTTACTATCACAATCTCGGGGAACATATGTAGCATCTTGAATGTCATTTGTTATGGCTATCACGTGATCGAGTCATTAATATTTTCTACGCATTAATACATGCTAATTTATTAGATATCGTTAACCCGTATAGATTATCGGGCCACGAGAATTGACGTATGCACAATATATCAACGTTTCATTACGATACAAAAAAAATGTCGTCGGCTCTAGGGCTAATAGATAAGCATAATGGTTCAAACACTCACCGCGTGCCAAAAGTGTAATAAATATTCGAGCAGTTCATCTGTGTCACCTTCAAACTGCTGTACCATGGCGTTATCACAAAACAGGAGCAGTTCTGGTTCGATCTTTGACGAAGTTTTGGTTGCTTGACGTTTTGTTCTGTTCAGACCGAGATGTCTGAGCTCGTAGGGGACGTCACTAGGAGATGTAGGTCTTACTGGTGTCAAATATGTCGGAATCCGCATCTTATCTATGCTTGGTGGTACTGGAAATGTTAACAAGACTTAGTGTGCCATCCAAGAACTAGCAAGTAATATCACGGTATAGGGTAAAATAGACCAGACAGCAGACTGAGAATGTCAACCATGACCTTATGTACGATTATTATACAGCGCAAAAGCTCTTGTACAGTTTAACATATTTTCTTAGTATCACTTTATATACTGTTATATATAATTTTGGTAAAACTGCATACATCGCTACACATAATGAAGGGTAATACATATACATACATATATGAACAGTCGAAACTATATACATATGTTCTGATAGTATTAATGTGGCCATTGACCATATATTGTAAATGTTCAACTGTTGAAAATAACTATTAATTTTGTATACTCATAGACTGTAAAGTGTCATGCATTGAGAAATAAGCATTGTATTTCTATGAAATGGTTACGGGAATCATAATGTACTTACTAGAATTATGTTCCGTCCTTTACAGCCATTATTGAGCTCTTTAGCTCTTAAATTCTGATAATATTGAAATGCTACATATGTATTGTGCTCATTTCTGTTCATTTTATGTTATGTGAATCTCATATTCATTTTGTTTACTTTTTTCATCTTGATTGTGTCTTTGCCATAAAGTTTGTAAATGGCCAAAGGCAATTATCTTTACCGTTATGCCAATAAACATTGAAACTTGAAAAAATATAATAATTACTTAATCATTCGCCTGGCCATAAAATAATACCATTTAGAAAACATTGGAACATATTTGTGGTATCAGCAGTGGTTGTTTAATATAGATGGATGTTTTAAATCGTGTGCAAGATTTATAGTCTAATTAACATTTTCAAGCTCAATTACATTTGTACAGATACTTAGCAGTAATGCAAAACAAGAAGCCACCAGGATACGCGTGGCAGAGCAATCTGCGGTCACATGACATCATGTTAACCTGCTATAAGTATGTAAATTTATTGGCAGATCTTACCAAACAATTCATCATCGATAAACTTTGGTATTTCCGGAGTCTTATTCCATATCGAATGTTTTGTTCTATGGAGTGATCTTTTATGTCGTTTGCTGGCGATAGGTGGCGCTATAATGACGTCATCATGGATGATACCCTCCTGAAATGCAGAACGATGTCACGTTTTTTTGTAAAGTTATATGTGGTCTTTTGTTAAATTCATTTTCAAATCTGAGTAATGTATTGACGTGGTTTAGTTTTAAGTGATTCATTAATCATTCTCAATTACTTCTTCCTGGGTTACTGATCAGTATTCGAGCATAATACGTGGATTATGACGTATGCAGCTCACCCTGGCCTATGCCACGATTCGAACACAAGATCTTCGGATCAGAAGTTAGACACTATACTCCTCGTACATCCGTGTCTCTCCCTTGACGCGGTGTTCTGTATCACCACAATGCTTACGATAGTAATTAATCTAATCACACAATCAGTGTGCATCAATTATTGTGTTTTTAGATCAAAAAGTAAATAAAGACAATCGATCACAATTTTTACACGAAAACTGCAAATGCAAGAACTTGAAAGTTGTACTAACACTCGGTTTATGCTACAAGTATGATAGTTTTTTTTTGAAGTAAATAACCACGCTCTTGCATTGTGTTCTGTACTCGGACGTTAAGTAACACACCCAACAATATACATATAATAAACATGTGTTTTATGAGAAACAATCTTAACTTTAACACCAGTAGTATAGGCGGCGGTTACTACTACATTTTATGAACGATAACGACCAATTGATGACTTATCAATATATAATCTATAATGTATAATATAACAATTACATTGTAATTTATTCAGACAATTATTCCATATAAGTACATTTGACAAATTGTCCAAAATGTGCCACTATGCGGCTCGATACCCCACACATCCACCAGTCTCATGATTAGTTTCATACATTGTCAATCGGAAATCCATCTTAGTTCTGTCGGAAACAGTATCATATCTATTTCATTCCTTAACACACATTATAAATGTGCATAATGCAACATCATGCAAGCAAAACAGAATAAATACATAAAATAAATGCGTTTGTATCGTGTAGATTAAAAAGACGACCAGGTATAATGACAACGTACCACATAATGTGTGAGATTGTCTGCCCCTGTCCCATTGTTGACTCGTACACTTATAAGGGTACCAGATAATGGATCGTGGTAGAAGTGAAGCCTCTTTGCTTTCTCATGAAGTCCGTGCTGCAAAAGTGAAAGAAAAACAAAGTACAGACAAATGTTTTAGAATGGTATTTTCTATTTGTTCACTCAAAGCTGGTTTTTTTAAATATAATTTCGAGGATTGAACCTGCGTCTCGAACCCTTCCACCACTGCGGCTGTGCAATATATCCTTAATACGCGATAATATATACTTTAACGGATTTCTATGATAACCTGTTTCTAAAAGTTGAAAACTCAAATATGAAAATGATAAATAATATCGCATTATAACTGATAAAAACATAGATGAAGTTGCGCTGACAATGTAAATTTAACAGAAAACGGGAGTGTGGGCCAAACAAAAATGTAGTAAACGAATAACCTTTACAAAACAAAAATGCGACATTCGTTAAATGACAAATATCTAAACAAATGTTCACATAATTAACTATATATACCGAAAACATGCAAGTTCAGTGGGTCAGTAGACTGCACGAATATTGTCCATTTGTTTCTGTTGTCAAATGATAAATTCGGATGACAACGTTTTTGCAAGCTTAATGAGTTTGTAGTTTCTACTTCCATGTTTTGCGACAATGACGACAGAATCGATGCATCATCATGTACCATAGGTGTTTAAGTGTAAACTGCTAGTTCATACAGTACTCTGTTACATCGACATAGCTCAACAATCTTACCAAACTCGAATTATATTTCCAAGTCTTATAACAATTAAAATAATTATAATTTTATTAATAAAAAATTGTAATATTAGCAATAATACTAATAATAATACTAATAATACTACTACTAATAATAATACTACTACTCATAATAATGATAATACTTATAATAGCATATTGATCTGACGGTATGTGGAGGAGAATGAACAATTTAAACTTGATAAAAAACATTTACATGTGTCGCAAATATGGCATTGTAGTAAATTTAACTACTATAATATTAAAGCAATTCTGATTGCTGTGCCTTACTCTGGCACAAACACAACATATCGATATATGTCTGTGACAGTAAGTTACTGTCACAGATATATATCGATATGTTGTGTTTTATTGCGCAAACTACAGTAAAACCTCACTTAAAGACCACCTCAAAATAACGAACACAATGTTCAAGTCCATTTTATCTGGTTTGCTCATTATTAAACCTCAATATTAAGATCACCTCAATAATAAGACCAGTTTTCAAGGGACCCATTGGTGGTCATATTATTGAGGGTTTACTGTACGTCCTTGCAAAACCTGACACATTTGCAAAATCTGACTCAATTACAAATCCCTCTTCCATATCCCTTCTATAGCATACATGTATGTATATACAGTAAACCCCCGTCTAACGACCATCTCAATAATAATACCACCTCAATATTAAGAACACAATTTTCAAGTCCATTTGCTATGTTTTGCTGTTTATTCAACCTTAATATTAAGACCAACTCAATAAGAAGACCAGTTTTCAACTGTCCCGAGAGCGGTCGTATTATCGAGGTTTTACTGTATAGTATATAAGAAGGGGAGAGAACTCGTGACAATGTCCTGTGTAACGAACACAAAACGTTATGTCGGTAGGTAATTTCAGACTTTTCAATAAAATATTAACTTTAAAAGTGCAATTTTCAAGAACTGTTTTAGTGATGAGTGTATTTTCCAGATTTTACGAGTATAATAAGATATTAGTTGTAAAATAACAAGACAAGTTTAACGGATTTATGGTTTAATTTACTTTAAATGGACAATTTAGAAATTGAAGAAACACTTTTATGGAATTGAACTGTTGTTAATAACCTTTGAAACAGACGCTGGTCTTGATAATTTAGATAAAGTTGCAAGTTAAAATGAGTAATTGCACAAATGTTGTTTCTAATACGATATTCAAGTACAGATAGGTATGTCTTAGAATGATAAAGTACTGAGAAGCGTCAGCTTAATGCGAGTGTGTTTTTATCTAAAAACAAAGAAATCCGTTCTAGTTGATAACGAATTAATGTCTTCCAATCTGACGCTTTCAGAAATCAAACGGTCAATATTTTACCACATTACGATCAGACATGTATCACTCAGGCTATATCATTATTGCAAGTCCTGATGCCAACAAGAGCTAAGTGCATTTTACATGGTTCAATTTGTTCATACACTTATTTGTTTTAATCAAATATGTATAATTAATAACGCGTGTTTTACTTGTAAGAATCATGTTAATACTTGACACTATGTCGTGGTGCTGTAAAGTTCCCTCTTTTACTCAAAGTCCTGAATAAAACCTCGCGATGTCCTACTCTTTCTGTTATATTACATATATGTTTATATACATGTAGCCATATCTTTGTTTCATGTTATAATCGATGAAATAAGTGCTCTAGTGTGGATGTTAAAATCAGTCATTTTGGCTATGATAAATAGAGCATTATTAAATGATACATCTGTCTACTTTTAATACTTCAGCTGGTAACAAAACTTGAAGAATTACACTCGGCAAACTACGTCTATCATCTGTAGTAGAAGCCAAAGTGGGTTGGGTACTTTATTCCTGGGAAAAGGCGATTATATCGAAACTATTGAAAATTGCGTTATTATTTCTATTGGCCATTTATCAAATCACTATGAGCAGAAATCATATTTTTCAACGTAAAATTAAGGTATACTTACATGAATGGAATCTTCATGAAATATGGTTTTCCCATTTGGATCCGTGAATACATTTAAAACTTTAAAGTCTTCATGTAGCAACTTTTTGTTGAGTCTTTCTAAGTTTAAAGTGTATGTTTTATTATAAGTCTGGATTTTAACAGATATGTCCTTGTCTTTTATGGGGTTTCCATATATCTGAATGTCAGCTGCTTGGAGGTCGCTTCTATCATCTAAAATAAAAAATAAAAACAAATGAAACACTAAAAGCCGACCTGAGACATTTAATCGACTTTTTGTACATTAAATTACCAGAAAATGAACTGTCAAAACGCATTTAATGACAATAATGTCTCACCACATATCAATCTGCAACCTAATTCGGACGACACCTAATTATTTGACTTTGAGATAAAGGGGAACGAGTATGTTAAACAATGTGACACGTTAACACAATGACCCAGTGTTATACAATAGTTTGTGTCTGTCTCAATGTATGTCAGATTTCAAAAAATGTAGGATGACATAAATAAACATTATGACGTTTATCAGCGTCTTTTAAGTTTTTTATTTCCTATCCAAAAATCGGGTTGCAATTTAATACATTCTAGTCAAAAGATATACAGTTATGTTATTATATACTTTGCATACGCCGCGTGTTAGGTCAAACACTGTTTCATTTAGCAGCTGCTATATTTCAATGTTTTTATTAATACACGAGTATCTTGAAATTGTTTTGGTAGCGGATCAGTGATTCAGTGGTAACGCACTGGACTAGTAGTCCTGGGGTCGCAGGTTCAATCGCCCGCTCCACCACTAACAATTACTAACTGTCTTTCGGACGAGACTTTGAAAAACCGAGGTCCCATGAACGATGCTTTACATCGGTCAAATAAAAGAACCAGGGGTGTTTCAGGAACTGGGGCATGTTCTGTACCATGCACTGTCCTCCAACAATCTCAAACGACTAACATTTTTCCGGAGGCGTCGACCATGTGGGAAACCGGTGGCGACGATAAATGAACGCAAATTTTAAACACAAATTGAAATTGTTTAACACTCACAAGAATGTGTCAATGTTGTGCAGTGAACTGTTAAGCAGGATAAATCGTGGAGTGGGGTTTAATCACAAACATCACAATCTTGAATTTGTTGCAATTACAGTAAAACCTGACTTTAAGACCACCTCAATATCAAAAACACAATTTTCAAGTGCATTTTTACTGTTTTGATTTTTATTCAACCTCAACTTCAATATTAAGACCACCTCAATAAGACGACCAGTTTAAGGGTATAAAGGATGGTCGTTTTATTAAGGTTTTACTGTTTTGCTGTTTAATCAACCTCAACATTAAGACCACCTCAATAAGAAGACCAGTATTCAAAGGTCCTATGGTTGGTTGTATTATTGAGGTTTTACTGTCTTGCTAAGTGACACAAGAAGCAATTATCATGAGCGATTTGTCTGGTCTCATTTTGTTTGCATGTTTCACGATCGATGTAAAATAAATAAAATTACCACCAATATAAGCTTCAAATATAAAACGAGTAGTAAACAATTATTTTGGTTCATTTCTAAGACCTATAAACTGGCCTAAGGTGTTAACTTCTACATAAGGCGATATTGGCAAGAAATCATAACCGTTCAACTGTACGGTACACTTGAATATATGATTTCAATTATCTGAATGATGACCAAATGGTTCTCGTTTACGATACGTACCACTGTCGTAAGATATACGATCAGAAATATTTAAATAGAGGATCTTACATGAGTGGTCATTCTTTATTGAATTTATTAAACGGGTCTTCTAAAAACGTTAAAAACGAGACTTTGTCGAGTTTTTATCGGTTCTAGATGACGAGTTTCATAAATTCAATAAAAATGTACACGAATGTAAGATTCTATTTATGACATAATAGCAAAAACGGCTGATTTTCGCAAAAAAACAACAACCTTCACCCCCTTATAATTAAGCAAGCAAATTATGACGATAGTTAGATCTATTCGGTCTTTGGCTGACGCATCAAATTTTCTTTTTAATTTTCAGCCACAAGATAAAACAACGAGTTCAAATGATTATATCACATATCGTATTCAAATTAACAAGACATTAATATTCTATGAAATAAATTGTCATACTTCGCACAAAATAAATATTTAACAATGTCAACGATGTCTACGTCACGCTTGTGTTGATGTGACGTCGCACGCAAGTGAGTTGTTATTTCACTAGTGAAATATCGAAAATAATACATGGGTGTTATTACCACTCTACACCGTATGGTATGTTATAATATCGGTTCCGTGATACGTTTGTTATTGTTTCGTAGCCTTTACATCAACCTACATATTTTGAATTCAGAACACGACATGCCAACGTCATGAAGTTTAAAACGAGGCTGATTTGTCTTAATCAAGTAAAATCAAGCATCTATCAACACAGACACTCTGTATCACATGAACGATTGGAGGGAACGGTGACATGCTGCTGTTGTTGTTTTTTAAATTTCATATCGATTAAATAGTTTGGTTAAGAAGGGGAAAATATATTAAGATAAATTGCCATGTGGTATGTGATATCTCAACCGTCGTACGTGAATCATAAGTTTGTTTTCTGTCCTGAATTGAAATGAAACCGACCGTATTTTCAGCAATTTTAAAACAAAAAAAGATACATTACAATATGCGAAACAAACATAAATGGGCAGTTAAGAAAAAAGTAAATAAGAGTTTTCATATTATGCTTAAAGTGTTATCTTCGTGACATTGGTGGTCTGTCCGACAAAAAATCTAATAACGACGATACTAGATACACATACATCTTTATAATTACATGTATGTCAAAAAACACATTGCGAACAGAGGTAAAGTGTCACATTTTGTACAATTTTGTGGTCGAAGTAAAGATATATGAACAACCACGAACTAGGGTGCCATATTCATGTATACCACTGTTGGGAATTCGTGTGCTCAAATCCAGATTCGAAGGGTGCGAGTTCGAATCACGATCTGGGAGGGGATTAACTGCAAACTTTACAATTCTTAATTAAGACGTTAGTACTCGTTACTAAACCAAGAAGCAGTCATCGAAAAGTGTTAATATAAGTTGTTAGAATTGTTTTATAGTCGATGCAAAATAAACAATTTACAACAAGCTACGACCTATTGCCACGGCAACAATGTTGAATCATGTTATGTTAATTAACATCGTTATTATATGGTTTAGCTCATAAAGCCAACAATACATATGTTCACCTGCAAACAATAAAATGGACATGTTAACAACCATGTATGTTGCCCCGTGATATAAAATATCAATAATATATATGTAACGTTTTATGTTGATTGTGACTGACCCTGATGTTCAACCAACGTGAATTCTGGGTAATACTAAACACATTCATATACATATATAACGGTATTCGTGAATGACAGGTTACTTTGGATTCAAACATTAAATCAATGATATAATACACACCCCGTATATTTAATGTGATCGTTTTATGGATTCGAAATTGTCCATCAAAGGCGTGTGCATTCAAAATACATCATTTCATTTATTAATAAAACGTATACGAGTATATTAAATTAGTCAGAAAGTAGGGCCTCCCTGGTTCAGTGGTTATGATCGCTGACTTCAAATCACAGTCCTTCACCGTTGCGTGTTCGAATTCCATCAAGAATATAAAATTTAAATGAGGTAGCCATCCAGCTGGCTTACGGAAGGTCGATGGGTCTACCCTGAGTCCATCTTGGTTCTTACTCTAACCTTATAGCTGTTATAGTCACTACATAACCCTGGCTGTTAATGTGACCAATTATAAAAAAAGTATTCAGAAAACGTACGACTTAATGTATAATGTGGTAACCACATCCTGATCATAATTTGCTGTCTCGTATTACTATTATGCAGTGTATTTGTTCGTCCATTGAGAGGCATTTTATTTGTTGCCTAAAGTGGCTAAAATTCTCTTGTCCAACCAATAAAGGATTTCAGACCACAAAATGGCTTCATACATATTCATGTTTATGTATTCAAAGCAATATACATATATGTATATGTATTAAAAGTAATAATTGGTATTCGGTCGAATACGAGATACTATTTTGCCTAACATATTTGCAAATTCGGATTAAGACATAAATCATGTATATATTACATAATTCAAAAGTCACACAGTACGTCGTCACAGTACTTGTAATTCTTGATAGGTAATAATTCAGCACATGATATGATTTATTGATACAGTTTCATTGATATACATCGTGCTATGAAATCTAAAATGATGTCTGAATGTTGTGTATAGTGTCAAAGACAATACGAATTGCATATTCAACAATGATTCACCAACGATTAACAATATTAATGATTTGGTGAGCGTACTAAGGTCGTTATAGAATCATACAGCGTATATTGACCCTTGTTAACCCTACAAAACAGAATAAGCAATATATCAACTAAAGAATGTGTCTAGTCGGGCTGTGTATAATGTGAATGTAACATATTAACTGTAGAATGATAAACTTCTTTTACTTTATAATTAATTTCTTACAATCAATTCTTAGCATTCTTGGCAATTCTACGCTGTATTAATGAGTATTGTAAATTAAGTTGCATAAACTGAACATGCATATTTTTCTTATCATATTATTGATATCTAAGAAAGTATACAAATGGACGATTCGTGAAGTAACAGGTCAGGGCTCGACCTCTAAAACATCTAAAATAGAAATCTCAGCTCAATATGAGATTTTGCTCAAATCAGAGCCTGAGTTTGAGACAATCTCATTTTGGATCACTTGAAACTTTTCTGAGAAAAAAACTCATATTGTTTTGTAATATCGAATTTGAGTTTGGTCTAAGATGAGAAAAATCTCAACAATTTGAGGTAATATTTGAGCTTAGATTAAGATGAGATTGAGATGCTTCGGGAGATCGGGGTCTGGTCTCCTATATGTTTGTGTTAAATACATTAGATCAATATACAGCAAAATCATCCAGTCATAGGGAGTTTCTTGATGGAGAAAGTGTACATTATAGTATATATAACTGTCATAGTGATTGGTTCATTACAAGCTTGGATTGACAGATGTAACTTAAAATATAAGTAAATTTGTATCCGCGACCAATACTATTTGATAACCGACAAGTTACTTCGACAATTGTTTTCTTTTTCTTGTTTTATCCATGCGATATGCAATATATAACATTCTCTTTTAACGAAGTCCCATTCCCATTTAACGAAGTCATACGGTATACGAAAATGGGAATTCAATTACTCCTAATACATGTGGTTATAATGTACATACACAATTATAAGGAATTCTGTAAATACACCACGACCAAACAATCCTTAAATGGCGGGATTCGATCTCACGACCTTGATGAGACACGCGCTGTACGAGTACCTTCCACCAGAATGCTTCATAATCCATATAACAGAACCACGCCATTATGGGGTTATCAGTTTATCGTAAGGAAATTGACTTTCTTCATTTCAAGGATAAATACTATACTTATAAGAAATATCTTGAAAAAATGGTCGGCGCAATTAGCGAGGTTAAGATTTGTTGTGCAACGTTAAAACATACAATTGCTGGTATCCAGATCCAAAATGGATTTCGGTAAATTCAACGAAATTCAGTGGATTTCGGTAAGATAACGTACACCTTATCGAAAAGTTAACAAATCTGCGCCAATGTTACAAACGTTGTTCGGTTGATGAGAAGTTGGTTTAGTGGTTAACATAAGATTTGATTGGTTTACACAACACTGATATGCAAATAGCAAAGCCATGTTAGTACGGCTGCGCCGAAAAACAGTCAATGTCGACTGTGCAAGGACTACATTGATAACATTTGAATCAGAAGGATCGGGCTGATTAGTTTGGTCAATTGTTACAAAGTATTACAGCATAATGAAAGTATCGTGCATCGTCCTTACTTTTCAATGTCTCAAAGTTGATTTTGAAAAAAAGATGAAATTTGAAGATAATAATATACATAATTTACAATCCTGATGAATAAATAAAATCTTCTTCGATTATATATTGCAATGCTTACAGCTGTTTTAATGTACTTGTATATGTATATCGTGGGTGTCACGACTGATAATAATTGTCAAAACAACGTATATCGTATACATATCTGCATAGCGATCGATCTATCATGGCACGTTTCACACAAACAAGGCCATATTGACCATCTTGACCACAAGTTGTCAGTATATACTGTATTGCAGGTTTTCTAGATTGCATTTATAGGTAATACCACTAAATATAGTAATAATGGGTAACGAGGTCCGATCAATCATTTGTGTTTATGCTATGCATGAATATTAATAAACATTCGCTTTGATGGTCTGTGTATTAATTTACAATTAATTCAGGTCACGAATTAGTATTCGCCCAATTGCAGACTTTACGACGACGGGCCTGTGGTCGAACACATATACTGGAAACGTGACGAAGAGGTTTAACGGTTTTTATTTCACTGCATTTTTAATGCATATAGATAGATAGATAAGAAGAAAATGTATTATTTAAATGCATGTATATATAAGCAGCCGTCAATATGGGGCGCTCCCAAATTGAATATGCATTTCTTTCGCACTGTCTCTGTCTCTGATGAGACAGTAACATTGTTCTAAAGGTAGATATAAAAATTGATGTAAGATTTTGATGTCGGCATTTTGGTTTCTGTTTCTACTAAGCATATAGAAAAATGAATATCAAAATGGAACACATGGCTCATACAACGTAGTTTGCACATCGTATTCAGTCAGTCATTTTTCATGTTTATATCGTTTTAAATAGTTTGTAAAACATGTTCATTATGTTTCCATTTGAACACATAATAAGTTCATAGAATGGAGTTGCCGTCGGTACATTAGGAACATGCACATCACTGTACGTGCTCTCACGGACCTGTGACAGGCGAGAATGTATAATATCCAAAAAAAGTTATAATGCTGTTTTCAAAATATGCTTTCTTTATACCCTGCGTCACGAAACATAATAGCCATTTGTTGAAAATTTGATTTAATCCCTGATGTCTGTCGGTTGTTATTTTAGATATGGTGGGCAGTTATTTCAGATCTAAATTTTGATAACAATATGAACACAATACTGCACATAGATCGCACCAAATATATTTGGTATTACGTCATAAAACAGCAGTATGTTTTCATTTATTTTACTTTACCTCATATTAGAACAGAACGGAACAGATCAGTAGTTATTTGATATTTGTATTTAAGTATTATTGACTAAAATCTATACTTCATTGAGTATATGTAGTGTGTCTTAATATGTCTGGATGACCGATTGCTCAGTACAAGCGCCTTCAGAAAACAACAGCAACATTATGTCAGACTGTTCTAATATTTCTAGGATTCCGCTATAAACTTCCTCTTCCGATCATAGAAAAACGTCATCAAATTATCCAGACGTTAACCCACCAGGTATGATTCACGGTGTTTCTGACCAATAAAATCGTCTCTGTATCTTAAAACGTCATCGGCACTATAAAACTGTGCGAAGGTGTTCGATTGTTTCTTTGACATGACAACGCTAACGCGGTGAATATGACTAATTAGGACCATTACAATTAAATGTAATTGTGGTTTTGATTCTCTGTCGCAAATTGTGGGTTTATATGAACAATTTTATTACGTATATAAGAGAAAAATCAGTAAAGCGGTTCGGTAATTATCTGACTATAATTGTCAATATCAATCAAAATTTAAAACGCGAAAGATGAAAAAAACACTTATTTAGTTTATACAAGAAATTTATGATGCACGTTCATTGTATACCAATTAACTTTTGACTGACGTTTAAACTGTCTAAAACAGAGAGAATACGTAACTACGTAACTAAGAATGACGAACTTGCTGAGAAGTTTCAAAATAAAAAAGTTTACTACATTCATCTCGAAATTGTATTTTAGCAGACAATTTTAGTAAAAATAAAAACATTTATAGAAACATAAAAATGCACATTTTCTGTCTGGCTATACGACTTTTATATCAGTATTTGATATTTTCTTTGTAAGAATCGCGCTATTTTCGTTTGTATTTAGTCTTTGCTATCAAAACTTTGCTTAGTCGTGTTAATTGGACAAACCTCTCATATCGCATGATGCATATGTCGAACAATGCGTGTTCTATCAATGTTTATAATAATGTAGTAGAACAGAAATATAATATAACACATTGAACAAACGGAATATGATATAGCATTCGTAATTCTTCGTACGTATTTGCTTTTTCCAGGTAAACGGTATACGGTAAAACCTCAGTAATAAGACCACCATCGAAAACATTGAAAATGGTCTTATTATTGAGTTGGTCTTAATATTGAGGTCGAATAAAGATCAAAACAGTGAAAATGGACTTGAACGTTGTGTTTTTAATTTTAAGGTGGTCTTAAAGGTTGTTTTAAAGTGAAGTTTTACTGTATACACATTTAATATATTATACAAAGCTGTGATATCATTTCACTTGTCGAAAGTCATTGAAAAAGTGACCTACTCAATGTATCTGAACTCCTACCTGTACGTGTATCCTCAGTGCGGTGACTGAATATGTTTTTGGCAGATTTGATCTGCTCTTGGAACACTGGTATTTTAATGAGATCATTCCATGTTGGTTGTGTGGGTTGTGCACGAGACTGAAAGTAAAAACAATATAACCTTTTGTCAACAATAAAACAAGAACAAGATAAACAATCATGAAGAAGTTATAAAGTCTCATATAACAGAGGTACAATGTAATCTCCTAGTAGTTTTCAAGGGTACTATGTCATACCTGTAATTAATGAAATAGCGACTCTAGTGCCTAAACTACCGGCCACATTTGTTAAGATGTGTATACTGCAATGAGAACATGTGCATCATCAGTGAATCATAAATGGCGTGATACGCTATTAACATATATATGAAAATTGTAACGATCACAGCAGCACATAGACCAAGCAACAAAGTTAAGATGATAACAATGTCCTGTTGTGCCATTTTAAGCGTATTAAGTCACAATATCATTATAGTTCCATATTAACATGATTCCCTCCGGAAACCTATCAATTTAGGGATAGTTTTACCTCAAAACGAGGTCAGGTTTATGCACTAGCAATCGTTAAAAACAGATAAAAAGCACCGAACGTTTTGTGATAGTTTGTGTGAAAATTCCAAGTTTAAATTTCTATTTGGTTTGATGACAATGAATTCAAGCAACTGCTATACATGTTTTATGATATTTAATAGGATTTTCTGAGTGTTTAACCACAGAAGAGACGAATATTACCACCGCAATTTTATGTTCAATTTAGAATGAAAAGCATGTGAACTTGGGGTTGCCATTAAGAGGTAATAAAATCCTGTCAAATGCACATGACGAATTAATGAACGTAAGTTAATACTGTCACTCCTCGAAAGATATATGATTTTTAATTTGGACGAATAATGTATTACCGTACTTTGTTATAATTTAACATCAGCTGTATACATCTGGTCTCCAACAAGGAGGACAAGGTTGGTGGCTGACTGGTATTTGAATTGTCTAGATTTATGTCAATTACTTCTGCAGCCCAGCTTATTTATGCTTCATATTATTTAACCTTTTAACTAAACCTGCATATCGATAATCAATTATGAATTCTTGTATCTTCACCTGGAAAACATGCCTCTTTTCAAGCAAAATAGTATGGTTGAAATGTGGACGTGTAGAAAGTCTAAGAGACGTTGCAGTGCGTGCTTTGATACAGTTCGAAAAGGGCGATTATAAAAACATCATTTGCGATACTTCCAGGAAAGTTACAATAGTTTTTATTTAGAAAACCAACGTAAACTTTCCTCAGTATACAGTTATTTCATGGTTATTTGAGTAACAGTCAAAATTGTTGTCCCGAGGTGGAGCGGAAGACATCTGAACTGTTGGCCGAGGCAGATCGGCCGAGGGCAACAGTTCAGAATGTCATCCCCGACACCAAGGGACAACAGTTTTGACTGTGACCCAAATAACCATGAAATAAATGTTTTATTACCTGATCAAAAGTTTATCTAAACAGATAAAGAATTTCCGAAAAATCGCGAATCGAATACGGAAACGACCGAACGTTAATAAATAATGCCGTCTAAAAATAAAATTTGGAAATTCCAATGACTTCATAGCGCCAGAGGGAAACAGTTCATACTGTTGACCGGGGAATAGTTCAATCCAAGACAAATTGATAGCTTTCATGTAAAACAGCAAAAAATAACAGATTTGTATTTATATAATGAATCAGGTAATAATATGTTCTAACAAGTGTTGCCAATATAAATAGCACTGTAATAATTCACTGTAAATGATTGATAACTTGAACACAGAATTACGAGCACCAAGAACAAATAAATATCATAATTACTCATTTTATAAATTCCTTTTGCTGATCCCATACAAACTAGGTATGCTAATCATGGTGTAATATATGTGATGTTAGTGGCATTGTCACATAATGGTAAGTGCTTAGTCTGTGTGACTGTTTTATCTCTTGTAAAACTAACCCTTCATGTCACAGAATGTCACAAGACAACAACTTACATTTTATATAAATAATGAGAAAGGCTATTTGATTAACGTGTTTGTCTCAATAAATCCGCGACTCTACCTGACATATTTAGCCAATTAGAACAAATTAATGTCAGAATTACCATACGTTGAAATGGCGTGAACAATGAATTGATGGAATATATAACTATGGCAACACGGGGTTAGATTTGAGTATCAGATCGGGTCGGTAAGGTAGAACAGTGTACAAAAACGAAACACGATTTCACTCGATGAGTCATATATTACAACCAAGTTTTATATATCTTCAGCATTCAATTTTTTATAAACGGCAAAGATGTGAAAGGTTGCAATAAATTTATTTGACACCCATTTTTTGAGATCCCTATTCCAAACAATGAAATCGGTTGATGAGCTAATATTTTGATCCATCAGGTTGTTTATAATATGCATTTTATGGTAGGCTTACAAAATAAAGTATTTACAAAATGCACACATTCTGTGTTCTGTGGTGGTTATTGTATAATGAATGTTGATAAACACACCAGAATATACAAGTGTAGTGATACACGAGCAATGTTATGGTCATGTTTGAATAGTTCAAGTCACTTCCCTGTCCTAAGGCAGTGAACGCTATCCCTATCTCATTAGACAAACATTGATTTGTTAAAAAAAATTGTCAACAAATTTGTAATTAAGATAAATTTTAGTTTTGTGAATAAAACATTCACAAGTTACCGACGCATTGTTATGTTGTCTTAGTGCCTGTATGTGACGATTGTAAATTACACGATTATCTATGTCCTATGTCCCTTATTTTAGGTATAATGTGCATATAATGTAACATGTTTTAAATAGTGTATGTACGTATGTATAAGTATGATATATGTCTATAGTTGTATACTGGATTATGAGTGTAATGTAATGTATCTATAATTGTATGTATATTTCAGTACTTGATGTTATTTCAATTTATGTGTGTTTTAGTCAAGTGTGTGCTTTTTTCTTTTTTGTGTCAATAACTAAAAATACCAAAGGTTTGAATATACCGAATTATTGATAAAATTTGAAAGAACGTTATATTCAGTGTCGAAATCCGCAGTCCTAGTATTCTCAAGATATATACTGTTTTGGATGTGGGTTGTAGTTCAAGGCCCTGGGGTTAGAGAATAAACAGTTTGAGCTAAGGTTCAATTTATATACCCAGTTTCGTACACTCATCTTACTGAACTTTGAAACCAATTTCATTAAACATCAAGTACCGATTTGCTCTGGTAGATGCAGTGTAATCAAGGGTTATACAGGTAGTGTAAGCATATGATCAATACATTACAGAGTTATTTCAGCTGTTTCTATAGGCGTTATATGGCTATATTCACAATGCCAGAAAGTACATATTTTTCCTAATTTAAATGAAAAAAATTCTAATGAATCGGAAGAAATCTGGTTCAATTTGTTTCAAAACTAGAGGCTTTTATCTCACATGCATCTTATATATAAATAGCAATTGTTGATTAATTAGTCATTACATTCTTTACTTTTATTAATAACAGTTGGCTGTAATTTCTTGACTCTTTCCCAATGTCCAAGTATAATGCTCAAATATCCCCAATTTGAAGGGTATTGGTCATCTTCCCAAAATAGCCAAGTAACCCTACATTATGTATATTATATTTTAGTAAAAATGTCAACTTAATTACTTAAGTATTTGATACCAGCAATAAATGTCAGTTGTCTGTAAAAGTAAGTATTTTGTGCCCTGTGGCTTGTCTTGTTTGGCTGATTTCGAAAAAAACAAGCCTACAATACTTGATATAATTGCTCGTTAATTCGAAACTGAAATACATAAAGGTTCAACGCTTGATTCAGTGAAAGAAGTGTTCTTGTTAGTATAGAACGGATGATATTCTAAGTCACTACAACTGTAATAATATTGTAAAGAAAACACTGACCGTGTTTCCATTGCAATCATCATGAATATATATATTTTACTGCATGTAGTTACAATATTATTATTGTATTATAGTTTATTATTGATATATATTGAATCTTTCGTGGTCACGTACCTAACATCGTTTGACGAACTTACAGGAAATACCCTTACAAGTCACTCAATGACAGCCATTCTTTATACAGATCATCTACATAAAAATCTGCAACTTTATGCTGTTTGACATCATTCCTATATGTTAACACCAAGTTTATGTCCAATTAACTGAACTTTACGACAATCTTCTGTCATACCTTTTATGTTTGCAACATTTCCTTCATTCTTTGTGTGTTTTATTACTTAAAGTGACAAGAGCAGATTTTTAGAAAGTTGCGGAGGAGAGTTTTCCCTTACGTTTAGAGGACAGAGACGATGACAATGACATAAATGAAAGAAATGTTGTAAAAGAGACAAGACTTATCAAATGAACAATATGTATCACATACTGAACTTCTTTTTTGGAATGGAACTTTTAAAAATCTCATTAACCACTAGTGTCATGTAGTGATCCCAGGCAGACACTGGGATAAAACTACTGACCTTCCATAAACCACCTGGAGAGCTTCTTCACATACTCTACATCCCAAATGGGATTCGAACCCGCAGCGGTGAGGGTCATGTGGTTTGAAGCTAGCGATCACAACCACTCTAACACGAAGCCCCAATGAACTTAGAATGGAAAATTGAAGTTACAAGATTTTAAGTATTCTTTTTTTCGAATTGTAATAGTCTGTTTTCCCTCCCTATTTTAGTAGATTGTACCGATTATTGGCATCGGTTATAGCAAAATTATCCGTTATAAATGCTTTTCTAAAACAACTATAAAACAGATAGTCATATTTACGTACAAGCAGTTAAGTCGTAAAATAATGTGGTTTGTTAATCAATTGCCTGACTTGAATATTAAGATAAAGCCATGTTCAAACCATAAGACAGATCGAGTGTAAGCACAAGTACATTTTGTATTTATACTTGAGAAAATTACTTAAAGAAAATGTATATCTGTAGCGGAAACCATTTATTATTCAGGTTATTAAAATGAAAAATGTACGTTTGCTTTCCATGTGTATTTAAATTTGTAGTAAGCTAATCATTTAAGTCTGATTGATGGAGTCAATTATGAATTTGAAAAAAATCCATTAAGGAAAGTAATTAAAATGTTGAACTAAAGATGCGTGCGATAATTTAGAAACCATTTTTTTGAGATTTCATAAAAAGAGAAAACGAATCGAACCTATATATAACAATAAATGGTAATAATAAGATATGATAAATTGACTAATCGTATCTTTATCATTAATCACGCCATTAGGTGTGTCAATAAAAAGCACGCTCCACATAACTATTGTTCTTCTTAGATATTATACCACACGGTCAACTTAGCAACTCAGACCTCGCCAAGACAGATATAGACAAGAGAAAAAGGAACAAGAGAACACAAAAACTGTACCGAAATGACACGGAAACCATAAAACAACAGCATACATCACCAATGAACTTACAACATGGTTATGGAACGACAGAGGACTGCGAGACAAATCAAAATGAAGACAATACAACATAATTATATCATGAATCAATTGACTGAACGTGTCTCTTCACCGCACAAAAATATATCAATAAAATAAATTCAGTCTTGGCCAGCTTACGAGAAATAGTGTCATGAGAAAAGTTGCAGAGCTGGGAGGGTCACAATCACCAATCAGAACTTCGATAGACCGGCCCAGACAAAAGAAAGGGGAAAGGCACAAAATACCACAAACGGACCAGGTGGCACACGCCGCAGGAAGGGGGCACAAGAACAAGACCGAAATGATAAGGACATAGAAATTAACAACAGAACATCATTAACTTACAACTTTTCTTTATCACAAAAGCAAAACGGGGCAAGGACTAAGCAGTGAAAAGTTTTGAAAGTTGCATCAGTTTGTCTATCGTAGTATAATAACTTACGACGGCTTACAATGAAATATAAAGATAACTATAAAAGTCCTTCCTTAATGGGAGAGAATGTATCTAAACATGGAATGACAACACGTTTCGACCCATGTTTAAATGCCTTCATATTTTTTGTTATGGTTAGTTTTTTGTTAAATATGTGGCACAAACAACAGTAAATTAAGGGCGTTTTGTAAGATTCCCTGTGAAATGAATTTTGATGTAATGTTAACATTTTAGTAGTCCGCATACGTTACAGTTTAAACCGGTTAAAGTTAAGTTAGTGCGGCTTGAAGTATTTTACACATTTTTAATCCATTCGGAAAACCTCGGCCAACTACGTCAAGTGCTATTAGAATAACGAAGTGGTACGGAAATATCCGAGAGCTGACGAGAATGATTTTTAATCATCGCTCCCTTCCAGTGCTTTGATTCTACCGTTTCGGAGTACGTGTACATTTTGTCAACATTTACAGCACAAGGGATACAAATACAACACTGTGCAGTCTGTGGTTTTCCTATATAGCCATTTTTTATAAATCACCATGGTTACAGATATGGTTCATCAATATTTTAATTAGAATTGAGAAAAACGATGACGCAGTTTCGCGGAAATAAAGGATAGTGAGTGATCATTATCAACTGAAAACGGCAAATAATAACTGCAGTTTTTGGTGTAAGACAATTGTGACTTTACGACCTTTGTTATTTCAACTGTGACTCGAAGAAAATATTACACTTATGATGAAAAACATTTTTGGAATCACATACAAAAACACGAAACTAAGATTTAGAACACATTTCTATCCGCCGGATCAGCGGCGTCCAATTGAACCCTCTGTTTGGTATAGACAACGTCCATGAAAAGTATGTGGTCTAAGACACTCGTGACATTGTATTATGTTATAGGGAAACTCGCTTGTGTCTTCTACGGCGTCATTCGTCGGCTATCTGATATGTACAAACCTCAAGAATTTGGTTAATCACTAGCGACGAAACCACACAGAATATATATTGTAAATTGTAACGTGAGTTTTGTTCAGTTACTTACGTTTAAAATAATATTACTTCTACAAAATTTGATCGAACCAAATCAGTGGCCTTAAACTTTTTACCAAATTCAGTTGCATGACTTTAACACATGTTTGTCATATCAAACTTTGTGCACAGAATTTAATTGTGATATACAATACATATTTTATTCCGTATTGTCACCCAATGGTATTTTTGTAGATCTCGATTTAGCTCACTAGCACAATATAAAACAAATGCATGTCACATTGTAATTTAACGGCCATATGAATAATGCAAATTTTGTACTAATTAAATTGGCATAACTTGTCGAAGTTGCCCGGATCGTGTACAATTTGAAAACATTCTCAACCAACAGTTGAAAAGGATCTTCGAAATCTTGAGTATTTACGTGTTTGTGTATTCACCTACAGTTATAAGAATTAATAAGTAGACGAATAAACCATTATTCAACAAGAAATGATCCATCTTGAAGTCGATTATGGAGTATATGCATTAGTTATCATCAGTCATATTATTATTGTTGTTTAAAAACATGCTACGAGCTGCAAAGTAACGCATGGAAGAAGTTACATACATTGTTATTGGTTATTTTAGGTGAAATTTTGAGTCGAAGTTTAATAATTTGCCCGTTACGCAGAGTTGAACATATTTCATTACCTTGCTATTTCATACGTAGTAACCATGGAAATTCAGTCCGATGAAAATTTCAAATAAAGTTCATAAGAAAATCATACGTGTGTTTGACAAAGATAGAGAATAAGTTGATACACGAAACACCACATACATAAGAAAGTGCCTCCCCACACAGATCTCCTGGAAAACAACAATCCATAAAACCTAAGGCACTTGAGGAGGTTAAAGGGTACATACGTAAGGGAACAGAGGCGCAAGGACTGGCCTGGCCGACTATAAGGAATAACTAGGGGCATCAAAGAGGACAAACAGTGAAGTGGGGGGGAATGGATGGAAAAGATCACAGGACAAGTCAAGACAACTAGCAACAATATGCCGAAATTGGGCAGAAAATAACATGAACACTATATAAAGTGAAAGCATTGCACAGGGAGAGGGACACACACATGATTTATTGAGGTTAAACAATGAACTAAGTTGTTATATTTTCTAATTCTCCTCTCAGACCTATTTTCATAATGTATACGTTTCAAGAGAAACAATTGTTACGTAAGGTTTTGTGTTTGAGGAAATTAATGATGTGTGTCGTCTTTCCTTGATCTAGGAATAAACTGGAATCAGTTTCAATAATGGCATCATTTATGCAACTTCTTACCATTTGGAAATGGAAACTGTAATTGTTCGTTTGAGAAGGGAAACATGTTATGTATTATCAGAAATGCGATCTGTGATATACGTTACAATTTATATGCGTCATATGTATTTATAATTACAAAAACAGACAAACTGTGTATATAATTGTAACATGGATACAAACAGTATATACTTTTCTATATTTTCTGTTTGATTTTATATTAATTTTCTAGTATGGATATTTTGTACTCCGATGATTCAAACTTTTTTATCTTTATCAGAAAAACTGGGCTTTGTGAACTTTGTTATATTAAAGTATATTATGCTCATTTTGTGTTCATTTGTTTATCTAAACAAACATGAAACCATATATTTCCTATAGTTAAAACACCAAGAAACATGCAGTAACAAAGAATGAACTCATAATGTATTGATCCGTATTTGTTGAAGAAAGATGTTTGTACATCATAAAATTAAAAAAAAAATCCAGTTGTTTAACAACCAGGCCATTTTACAAGTTTTGTCTGTCAGTAATTAGGTTAAAAAATGTATTTCCAATCGGTTTTACATTGTAATGGTTCTTATTAGAGATGTTTAAGCTAATGTAACAACAATACTGGATGAAGCCATTTCAAACAATTTATGCTCAGATGAGTCAGATACCTCTTTAATGAATTGTGATTTGAGATTCTAAATCTTTGTAATATAAAGTACATACTATACAATGAGTACCCTAACTGAGACTTTCACTGTATGTATAGAAAGAAATAACAGAATGAAATATTCATTCTTCATACACTCCTTTTGAGAGAACAGTTTGAACCAAATCGCTTGTATTACGTATATCCATTGACTGGTAAAACAAAAGTTGGTTAAATGTAAATAATATGAATAGTATATAGTAAAGATAACATTAATTTTAAAAAATAACGACAACAATATCATAACTACTTAAAACAGACACAGCTTAATGTAAATATTATGAATACTATATGGTGTTGATAATATTGAGATTAACAATAACATCAATAAGAAAATAACGGTGATAGATATAAAACAACGAAAAATAATATTGGTTATTTTATACCAAAAAAATTGATAAAATAATGGTTATAAATGTTGATAATTGATACTAATAACAATAAGAAATAATAATAAAAGAAACCACAACATAATTCATATAACAGCATGTTTTACCTGTACAATGTGCGGCATGAGCCCCAGTAACACGGCACCACACAATATAGTGTTCACAATCACACAGGTATCCACCATTATGCTTGTATATTATGAAATCCAATATTTTTTTACCAACAATTTTATCAAATTTGAATTAAAACACTGTCAAGTCCACTACCTGAATGTGATATTGGCAAATATTTTAATTGCATTAAATTTAAAACTATCCGAAATTATGTCTAAATTTCAATTTCTCCAACAGTTTAAATATTAAACATTCAGATGCGTATTATTCCAAGTCACACAAATTTGCTTTGACCACTATGTATGAACAACGACAACTCCATTCATTCCAGGGAAGAAAAATCACAAGAACTATCTCCCAACCGTCACAAGTCAACTAATCAACACCGTTCATGATGGGTGATAATTGAATGGTATAATGTGGATGAACAAATGTAAGTATATCGAGCTAATTGTCGGCCATCAATCAAAGATGACAGTCCTACCTTCCTGCTCTATATCGTCGGTTAACGTTAACTAAAAGTGTCGTAAACTTCAGCAAAATTACTGTGTAATAACATGATATATATAATATATAAATAGTAACTTAGCTTGTAATCTAATAATTTGTACAATCATAAATGCATGATTCTTAATTAGACAAACAACATGCACACTGCAGTCTAAATTATAAAACTCCTTGATACACATCCCACTGTATTACAAATGCTAAATTTACCACATACACGAGCAGATTTAAGTCTATTTTAATAGTTATAATCTTTCATGTAAACTATGACAATTAAATGAGATAAAGAGACAATTGTTCTCGTCAGCTTGATGCACTTGTACATGAAATAAATACGGAAGTGTATCTTTGAGAAACGTAAGTTACGTAACGAGTAAATACGTGAATTTTATTGTATAGTGAATATTTTTCAATGACTTTTTCAGCATTTACCGACTAGTAATTGGTTATAATGATGAAATCTGACTGTTTTGTTGAATAGCCATTGTCAATGAAGTTTATGATAGGCCCTCGTCTTGTGTAAAAATGGTTTGTAAATTTTATCATATAAATGCCAAAACATTTTCCGGAAAATGTATTAGTTTTAATGATTTAAAATGATACAACACTATATATATCTTGACTAAAAATAATTCACTTGTTCATTTTATTGGCAGTACAATAATAATTAACTTTTGTCCATTTACAATAAATTATGCAAGGATACAAGGAATAATTGTAACAGAAAGTGTTATACATTAAAACCTCACATAAAGACCATCTCAATGATAAGACCACCTCAAACTTAAGAACACAATTTTCAAGTCCATGTTCACTGTTTTGCTCTTTATTCAACCTCAATATTACGACTACCTCAATATGAAGACCAGTTTTCTCGGGTCCCGATGGTGGTCTTATTATCGAGGTTTTACTGTAGTCTCGTGTAAAAATTACCCTGCGAGAACATAACGTTTTAACAACTTATACAATTATAACGTGTAGAATAATTACAAGTTATTGCTATAAGAAGCCGAAATGAATTTTTCAAAATATTTTATTACTGTGAATAGGATTAGGAATATACATGTTGTTGTTGTTATAACTATGAAATATTTGAATAATATTTTGTCATACATGTAATTGTTAGACATTTCTTAACATTTTACATCAATAAATAATTACATATGTTCATGCATTACCGTGCAGTGAGACATCAGCATTGTTGCCTAAAATGACTATATTTGGAGTAGCACACTTAAGAGTTTCCACGATATGTTGTGAACAAACTTTGCAAGAGCTACGTTACCAATGTCAACTACAGTCTAGGTAATGTGATCTAGCAACTGTAATTAATCTTCCAAAGTTGTGATGTCGTCAGAGCCGTAAAAACTGTAATATTTCACGTAATATATTGATATTCGGCTGAGTACACTAATGATTTCCCTAACAGTGACCATTTTGATATTGTTGAAGCCAGCAAAAACGCAGCAGTCTTTATATCTGAAAGTTCAACACTTCAAACAAAACGACTAAATTCCTAAAAAGACAATAAAGTAACATTTTAAAGATATTTGGTTAATTTCTATAGCTCGTTAGGATAAGCACACGCGCCATAATTCATCAATCTGCACTAGATATCTTCCAGGGGCCTTATTCACAAACATTTTAAGACTACAAACTCCGACTTGGACTTTAAAATATTAAATGTTCTTTTTGCTAATACGTTGTTATTACAGCATATATTTTAATACAAATGACTGAAGTGTAGAGTGGATAATAACAACGATTCAGACAAAATTGTTTCGTTTAGATTTAATGTAAATGAAAGGCTGGTAGATATATTTTTTTAAGTCTAAGTCTGAGTTTCTGTCTTAGACTGTTTTTAAATACAGCCCCTAGTCATTTTCCGTAGTTTTACAATTTCGAAAAGAAGGCGATATGAAATTTCTAAAAGCAATAACGTATGTTGGCATAGTCTAGAGACATTTCTGTTAAATATCACTGGCTGTTGATGGTAGACACGACGTTACAACGAGCATGGCGAAGATTATGATGACTCTTCATATTGTAGATAGAGATTTATTTCAACATAACATGTACAATTTACATAACAATATAAAATTAAGACATACATTTAATAGTAACACATAGACATAGAGTAACATAAAATATAAATATATAGATTAAACGATGAACAATGAGTTTATCGTTGACAGGAAAAAAGAATGAACAAGCAAAATAGATAAACTTAACAATGCATTAAGTTACAAATTATTACTATCACAGATGAAAATTGCCATGAAATTAACATGAGTAGCTAGCAATGTAACTGAAATAATCTATCTATGAATAGCATAGCATGGAATAGTTGAAATCTCATAAAAATCTGTAAAAAAGAAATTCAATAAATTATTTAAAATGAGTTTAAAAGGTGTTTTTAACAGAAGAAATACTTTTGGCATCCCTCACATCTTGTGGCAGACTGTTCCAAAGGCAACAACCATTGAAAGCAAAAGATTCCAAAACATTGACCTAAGAATTGCAAACTTCATTCTGACATTAAATAACTTGTTCCGTCAGGGTTGACATCAACCTGGTAGGATAGTTGTGGATTTCATTGATGGGATAAACTGATCCATTAAATAAGAAGGGGAAAAGTCGAGAATGGCTTTTATATACATGACATAGAGTAATTTGGTTCACTTTCTGCTTGTACCCAATTTAAACGGGGAAGATGCTCTGTGCCAAAATGTGATCTAGGATGTACGTTCAAAACAAATCTTACCAGTTTACTTTATGTGGCTTGCAATTAGTTATCTAATTCTCGTGTTAAATTGTTAGTAATCCATGCTGATGATGCATATTTAAAGAGGCATTAAACAAGGGAAGAGACCAGAAGTTTCTTCGTTTGCATTGTGAGGAATTCACTTTTACGATACAGGAATTATAACCCGCCATAGGATTGATAAATAACAGACATTGCCATAGACTCAAAGGATCAATGATAGCTCAAACATATTTAACTGAAGTTGTTGATTTAATCGATTGGCCGTTACAATGTATATCAAGGTTGGACTGGCCGTTACAATGTATATCAAGGTTGGAATGGCCGTTACAATGTATATCCAGGTTGGACTGGCCGTTACAATGTATATCAAGGTTGGATTGGCCGTTACGATGTAAATCAAGGTTGGACTGGCCGTTACAATGTAAATCAAGGTTGGACTGGCCGTTACAATGTATATCAAGGTTGGAATGGCCGTTACAATGTATATCAAGGTTGGACTGGCCGTTACAATGTATACCCAGGTTGGAATGGCCGTTACAATGTATATCAAGGTTGGAATGGCCGTTACAATGTATATCAAGGTTGGAATGGCCGTTACAATGTATATCAAGGTTGGACTGGCCGTTACAATGTATATCAAGGTTGGACTGGCCGTTACAATGTATATCAAGGTTGGACTGGCCGTTACAATGTATATCAAGGTTGGAATGGCCGTTACAATGTATATCAAGGTTTGAATGGCCGTTACAATGTATATCAAGGTTGGAATGGCCGTTACAATGTATATCAAGGTTGGATTGGCCGTAACAATGTAAATCAAGGTTGGACTGGCCGTTACAATGTATATCAAGGTTGGAATGGCCGTTACAATGTATATCAAGGTTGGAATGGCCGTTACAATGTATATCAAGGTTGGACTGGCCGTTACAATGTATATCAAGGTTGGAATGGCCGTTACAATGTATATCAATGTTGGACTGGCCGTTACAATGTATATCAAGGTTGGAATGGCCGTTACAATGTATATCAAGGTTGGACTGGCCGTTACAATGTATATCAAGGTTGGACTGGCCGTTACAATGTATATCAAGGTTGGACTGGCCGTTACAATGTATATCAAGGTTTGACTGGGGATTTAGTATGAGTTTAGTAAACAGTTTACTATCATGTAATTAGTGCATAAGTATTCAATGTTCCGTGAATACTTCATACGTGAAAATTTGACAAATTGGGATGTAATACATTAACTTTAAAATAAAACTATCTCGAATATGTCGCTCGTGGTCATGCAAGGGTTGCCTTGTGAAGATTCACAAATTTCTCTTTGTTTTATGACTAAGTACATTAAGCCTATAAGTGTCATAAAATACAAAAATGGTGTCAGGTGTTGGCGTAAAAGTCAAATATAAATTTTCTTTTGTGGTATAATTCAGCACAATATTGAATGCTCTGAAACATTGCTTGCCCTAGACACGTTCAATTATGAATACAATTTAATACTCATTTCTGTCGATCTGAAAACTAGCTGGAATGTATAGTTCTTTGGTGTACGAGTATATCATAAATACATAATATTTCCATATGAGCGCTGCTATATGATTTACAATATCTTCTGTAAGTAACGTCATTTCAAGAAATCGCAACATGCGATGTCACTTTTTACATGCAGGAAACAATTTTACTCCATATGGTCACTTCGTTTTCATATTGCCATATGGGGCAAATATTGCTTAATGTCAGTACGTGGTGACGTCACATTTGACGTTTTCTGGAACTGACGTCACAAATCGTACAGCGGCGCTCATGTATAGTATAGATTTGTACTGTTCACATATTGTATACAGCAATGAAAATATGATTGGATTTTACAAATATGTTCAAAGAATTTTCGACATTAAAGTTGAATTGAACCGAGAGTTCAAACTATAATGAACAGAAAAGAACAGAACATTTTATTTGTTTTGACTTGTACATGGTATATCGTCATTCAATCACATACAAAGTACAAATACACAGTACATCACATGAGAACATGAAACGAACGGAAGAGAAAAAGAAACAGGGGGATTACTACAAGTTTGGAGGACAAACAAATCATATGACATTATTAAAGAGAAAATGTGAAAAATGGCAAATATTATTTGAAGGTAACAATCGAATTATGGTAATGTTAAAGATCTTTGTTTTAAAGCATCTTTTAATCACTTAGCTACGTTGCATCAAGATACTTTGTTTTTACATTTGAGAAACTCGAGAAATTTGAACATTGACGGCTTTTTTCAATATAATTTAGACAGTAATGAGACAGAGGGTTACTAACAGATATTGTACAATGATTCATTGGCCAGAGATTGTAATCTAAAAATGTGTCTGTGACACAGTGTGTCGCAAAGCTCCCAAATACATATCGTGAAATCAAATAGGAAATTTGTAACAACTTCCGTTCACTATATTCTAGTCTGGAATCATTGAAACCGCTGGTTTAACTAATCTATGTGTTAGAGTTGTTTAATTAGATAAAATCACAGGTTCTCAACATTGGCATTTTAGACCAGTACGAACGAGAAGGAATAGGTGCAACGCGTTCGAAAGTAAGGGAGGGGTTTGTCCGCCGGTGCATGTCCACCATATGTTATTTTCTTCTAATAAAACGACGTGGGCTTGTCCAACTTGACGCAAACTTGAACAGGAGCGTTTTTGTCAATTTTGGCAAAATGAACGGGGAAGGTTTATCGTTTCCCCGACTCCAAAACAGTATATCATTACCTTTCAACATTATGACACACGTCACTATTAGAATTCGAAATAATGATTGGTTTAAATGAAATTAAGAGGGAAATGTTTACTTCTTTCATGACAAGATTGTCTACATGTAGATCATGATAATGTAAGCGATAAAATAATCAATAAACACCTTGTTACCTTGTCAATCATATATGTCAATTATAGATGTCAATTATAAACAATTTATAACTATTAATACATCCGGTAATGATCACATACAATAAAAACTGATGTTACATACGTGACCCAATATGTGGTTTACACAAAATATAACATTATCTGTGACACGCCTTGACATTATACATAAAACAAGAGGTAATAAATATATAATTATACAAATGTATATATATGTTTTGAAGGCTAAGCTCGATATTATTATTAACATATGTTCGCGGGCGGGGAGAAGAAATTACGAATAAATCAACACAAGCTGTTTAATAACATTATATTTAATACTCTTGTTATAAGTTACGGTTAAACGTATTTACTGCACATCGATTGTGAAACAAGTTTTTGCAACTAACTGTAATCACAAATGATTTTTCCCAAATAAATCATGGATTGTGTAGAATGCGATAGAGTCTGGCTAATGTATTCGAACCCGCGATCGTACAATCAGCAGTCCAACGCTCTACCCGGAGATCACTATGCCTCCTTCGTAATTCAGCTCCGCGACATTTTGTCAACCTTCGTATTATATTGTGTATTATATTTATGAACGGTGGTCCGTTGACCTTACCACTGCTTCTGTGTTACCTACCAAAATTGATACTGCCTTTAGCTACTATTTATGTACAGTGTTAAGCTGTCCTTTATCCTTCAAACCATCACCATCTTGCAGATGGTTGCTGTACACTCGTGGGTCTTCTTAAGGGACACCTTTGATGGGTTGGATGTTCAACTTTAAATCTTAAAAGTGTCCATTTAGATGATTACATGGGTGCTACGGCTGCTTTTTGAGATGTTTATGGAATGTTTTAGTAAAGTAAACTTATATAGAAATTGATAAGAAGCTGAACAAGTAAGTAAGTTCTGTCGTTGAATTTCCGGTATTATTTTTTCAAGAGTTTTGTCTGAACTCCTAAGTTTTACGCAAAATTTCCTATATTTTTCCGCTATGATGTTGACTAACTGATTGACGGCCTGCAACCAGTACTAAACTGTTCTTCCGAAAGCAGCTTACAACTTCCCTCATGAACCAGATGCAGAAGACAAATGCTTTTTTTTTTTTTTTTTTTTTTTATATAGTTGAATTGTCGAGGAGAACAAACATCTCGCCTGGGTTTTGAACCTACGATCTCAATTTTGGCAGTCGAGTCTTCATCCGATTTAGCGAACCGGACAAGTCATTTTTATATTGAAGTAAGTAAATTGTCTAAATGTGATCATTTAAGAATATCACCCACATTTCAAAAACATTAAATGTTGTAAACTGACTGAGTATTACAATAACTATCACAGGACTGAAGGTCCTGGGAGGCGCTTCACGTGCAAGACTGCACATTTTCCATATTTCGTATTAGAAATTAATACGCGACTATTCGGGTAAACTCATTCGCCAAAAATGACACAAATAATCAAGAAAAGCCGTTTATATCAAGACTCCCGTTATTCCACAATTGATATATCCCTGACAAATCATGATCATCATGACGCATCAAATCTATAATAAAATCAGAGGACTTTACATGTACTATTTCTTGAGACGATGACTATGGCGGTACTTCCAGTAGACCATCCGGTTGCAGATGATAGCAATGAGACGCTAAAGCGCTTCAAAAATTACATCCAAAAAGAGATATTTTACTCACTATAGTAATATACAATAAAATAAATGTATTATAATGTTGCTTACGTATTAACGCTTTAAATTACACCATGACAAATGATATAGTTTAGCCCTAACACTTGAAACATGTCAGGATTTATGAGAAAGTTCAAATTCGGTCATTTCAGATCAACATGAAAGATAGGAATGCTTCAGTCTACTGTTTTCTTTGTTTTAGTAATGGATGACGCGCGTATAACTTTACTATTATATGCGAGTATATCTGTGTATGTATTCGAGCAAAAACAGAGAAATAATGAAGATTTAATGTAAATTATGTAATCATTCAATGTACCTGGGTTATTGTCGGAGATACTGACCTCATTAGAACGAACACATGATGTTAGCAGTTATTATATAGTCTTACACGGTGGTAATAAATGAAACAGTAACAACTATTATGTTGGTGGTTTCGTCTTATCTTGCTGCACAATCCTGGATTTTTAAAGACAAGATCGTTCAGAACCACACGTTTATTTTGATGAGGCCATATATAACACTCTGACGAATACCAATATTATCATTGTCAGATACATAATCGACTGACCCTTGTGTTTACGAATACATTACAACAACTTATGTAAGAGAGAATATGATTATTTATAATTTCAAGTTTAGGCACACGATTAAAGTATTAATGAGATTTCTCATAGTACTGCATTTATAAGACCTGACATTCTGATAATTATCAGAATTATTCTAGCATCAAATATTAAAATTACTAAATCTAATATTAATTGGATTATTATCTTTTTGTTGTAGAACCTTTTCCTGGGTCTCAACAAATTTAAAATATCTCATACAAAAACATGCATAGTAGTAACCCTAGTGGTGAATGGGGGCACATGTCGCAGGGATGTGTTTACGTAAAACATTTCCCAGAACCAATTTACTGAACAATTATACATAGTATGGTAATGAGAGACCGGTCTGGTCTTGTTGCAAGCACATACATATACAGTAGTACTAGTAAACCAGATACAAACGCTCTATACACTGTATACAGGCATAATATACAAGGCATTTGGAAACAAGAAATATCTTGAAAAAAGATGGTCGGCGCAATTTGAAGGTTAAGATTTGTTGTGCAACATATAAAAAAGCCGAAATGTTACGATTGCTGGTCACTCCAGATCCAAAATGGATTTAGGTAATTCACCGAAATTCAGTGGATTTCGGTCAGGTAACGTACCCTCTATCGAAAGGTTAACCAATCCGCATCAAGGTTACAAACGTTGTTCGGATGGAGAGAAATTGCCTTGGTGATTAACGTAAGATTTGATTGGTTTACACAACACTGATATGCAAATAGTAAAACATGTTGGTATACGGCTGTGCCCAAACAATAATCAGTTACAATAGTTACTATTAACAGGGCATGGTAGCAATAGTTTTATACGAACTCTGATTGAATTACAGTCAAGCAGTGTTAAAGACGACACTACACTGAGAAACGATTTCGAAAGTTGGACATACGTTTATTTTCTTCAACAAACGTGAATACGTCGGATCATAAAAATAATTCCTGGTCATTTGGCTTGCTTTATTTATGCATTGCAAGTTCAAATGTCAATTTCCAACACGAAAACAAAATATTAGATATTTTTTAGACGTATATCGGACAGCATCGCGGAATGTTTCACTCCACCATATATGTTGATTAATGGTAATACTACATTATACATTAGATTGCCCATGGAAGACAGATACGTTTTATAATATATCCGCGGTAAAATGTTTGTTAACCATTTTGAGGATAAAGAACGCAGTTGGTTAAGAATTTATATTATAATGGTTCGTTTATACATGTATACTTATTCCCTTAATTGTACAAGTAAGTATTCCAATTATCACAGCTGAATCTTGATATACAGGAAGGGATGAGAACACGAAGACTTCACACTTCGTAGAATGCTTCTCCTTGCTATGTACATACATACATTATAACAGGTTTACCTTCCCAACTATATTATAATCTGTCGATGTTTTAATGATTTGAGAACAAATTATATTAAACAATATTATTGCGTTAGACAAAATATGTTTCAATTCTTGGAACTATTACAATTGAGATATACAAATGTGTTATGAAAATTGGCAATATATTACCAGAAAGCTTTAATTATTTGAAATAATATATTGAATAATATAAACTGCTGAATTTATATTCAGTTGTTCATCCTCGACTGTTAATGATGAATTATTGTTAACTGTGGTATGTTTTCTATGGGGTCACGTGAAAACTTTGTGTATGTATATATGAAATGTTTAATATTGGTGCTGTACTTTGATCTTCTATTCCCAGCTATATGTTAAACAAAAAACTATGCACACATTCTCCCCCTCCGCCGAACGATTTCGCAAAGTTTCTTCATTTTTCTCTATTATCTCGTTTTCTTGTTTTCTTGTATATGCCTTACACAGTCTCAATATCTAAATCATTGATTCTCATTTCCCTTACTTCTTACATTAAGATACATGTATACGTTTTCTTAAGATTGACTAGTTGCCACTTGTTACGTCTGTTATATGAAATTGTATGTATTGTATTTCTGTTCACACGGGCCGTTGACTTACTGAATTTGCAATACAATATCTATCTATCTATGTATCGTCCTCAGATTGAGTGCACGGAGTTTTGTTACACTCCAGATTGTCAATACCAGAATGAATGTCTAGCTTCTAAATAACAGTCATTATTCGGCTTTAATAATAATGTTTTGATCGGTAAAATTGTTCTTCTTTTTCTGTAGGACGTAATGATTACCGTTATCACATTGTATGTCTGCAAGACAAAGAGACTCGTATCGTGAATCGATAAATCAATCTGTGTCCGGATAACTGTCGAATGAACGCTTGAGTGGACTACCAGAGTTGCTTCCCTTAATTAAGATGCTAAACAAAATGTAAAATGAGTAGTTGATATTTTATTTGTCCTGGTTATGAAAACAAAGCGTATGTTCGACAATAATTACTTAGAATGAAATGTATTTGTTTACTTTCACATCGATAAATATTGGCATGATATTGAGATTTTGATCAACTCTAAGGTCGAACACAAGGTGAGGGTTCGATTCCCGGTCGCGGCATGTCATACCCTTCCATGAAAATTTGACAAAAATGTCGATTTTCCTCCACATGTGAAGAAGTTGCCGGCTCCTTGTGGAAGGGTAAGTTAGTACTGGTAAGAATTCAGTCCTGGAAAAACTGGTTAGGTGAACCGGCCGCCGTATATAACTGAAAAACGTTGAGAAACGGCGTTAAACCCGATGAAAACAAACAAACAAACGAACACAAGGTGAGGGACTTACACGATGGGATTTTGCATTTTTTTCGAAATATTTTGCATTCAAAATAAAGCCTGGACATACTTACAAGTGTAGCACTACATTCCCCGATTTTTAAAGTCTCGCTTATATGTCACTAGTAAAAAAAAAAATGAACGATCATACTCACTTTCAAAATCCATTTTAGAAGACTGGCACCATGATGGAAGTCATATTGGGACATTTAAACACATATAACGCGAATGTTGTGGTGATAGTGATTACCGGGTGTTCTTTAATGCCAGGCACCAGGCAGGTAGACACATGGTTACCATTATTAATCCAGCTGTTGACTCATCAGAAATAATTAAGCCATTATGTAAAGAATATCGAAATATGCCCAGTTTGACAAAATGTCTCATTGATTTGGTTATTTTGTTTTGATTCATTAATTCGAATGAAGAAAACTTAAAAGTTAACTGTTTTCTTTACACCTTTGCCACTAGATATATTTTTCCTGTATATTGTCAATTGAACATTTACCATCATCTATTATAATAAACATTTCATAACTAAACATATACAGCTGGATACGTGCGATATCAACAGCCCCGCTCCACCAGACGAAATTCACGTAAATATCTCCAGAAACAACCCAAGTTGTCATTTCCCGATACCTGCCAATAGTCAAACATAAAGGTATTGCTTTGCTCAGATTCTAACAAAAAACATCCCGTATGCTTCACAAAAATATCCTTTTCAGTAAAATCCTTTGTCGGTGTGGAACACCATACCCCCTATAATATGTATGTTAGACCGTTAGGCATTTCTGTCCACTAACTCAAACACATACACAGGTGTTGTGGACTTTATTTCAAATCTAGCATTATCTCAGACTTAAATCAAAAATAGTTAGGTCCTAATTCAAGCCATACATCCAAAGTTCATGCATTTGTTCACAGTCTGCTGTAACCATAACAAGAACGCATTTCCTTACTCATTGATATCAATACTATTGCAGTATGATATAAGAGAGAGAATAAGTAGCTACAGAGAACGCTACATACATAAAACAGTGCCTCACAACACAGACCTCCGGGAAAACAACAATCCATAAAACATAATAGCCCATGTTCATTATTCTCGGACATATGTTGTACAAATTACCCTTATGTCACTAACTGGACGCCATACTTTTTGGGGAACTGCTTTTCTATTGTATAAAGTGATCGTACAGTCAACAATGGAAACATTTCTGTTGTTGCCGACCGTGACACTGTTTGATAAAGATTTTAGATGATAAGCACACCAGATATAAACTATGTGGAGGATTCTACAAACATGTAGAAGATTATGCAAGCAAATATCTTTGAGTTTATGTAGTTATCACTATTTATCTTTTAAATAATTCCCTTTGTTTCAAAATACAATTGAAATGCGCCTCTTTGTTTATTCGTATATACGAATAGTGTATCTATTTCCTGTCGTGTTTGTTCCCGGAATTAGCGTGATGCAACCCAACCATAGCGTTGCGAGGTTTCTTCACTGTGAATGCCATCTTTTTATCACACGTGAAAAACTCGAATCAAATTTTAATAATCAGTCTTAACTGGCATTTTCTATTTTCATAGATAACACAGTCACGTGAGTTATACTTCATTAAATACAAATCCTTGAAGTAAGACAAACGTCAGAATATAGATCAAAACCTACATAGATAATTAATAAATGAGCTAGACTGGGACCCCTACATTACAACAAAACGTGTGCAGACGTTCAAACCCAACATGAAGATCACATTAGGTACTTTTCTAGTCATTTAATCTTAAAATCTAATACATTTGTATCATATAATTGTTTTATATTTTGTGAAATGTTAAAAGGTACGCATTGACTTCGGTTGTTAGTTTCCAAGATTGAATTAATTTCATCGTACTACATTTTCAGTAAGGATTGAAACGGATACATACTAAAGCCAGTTCGGTAAATGTGTAGTGAGGACAGTATAATTCATGATTAACTTCCATAATCATTATTTGAAATGCTTTACTTAGATAAAGACCTTGCGGCATTTTTGGTTCAACTCGGAGACTTTTCTTTGGACTAAAATAATTCTGAACACTTACAATTGATTCTTATGAAAGTAAACATTACACAACGAAGCCAAACAGTAGTCAAATCTTGTATACACAATAATAAAACTGGACCAATGCAACGAACCAAAAATGTAATTCAAGTCAAGCTATTTTTCAACTTTTACAGAAAATTGATGCATGCTTTATAATTACGAATGTTGTCACTTATGCAAAACATAGGTACATGTTTCTCATCAGTTTTAGCATTCGCTGTGGTGTGTCTCAATGTTCAAGCCACTGCTGGTTACCTGCTTAACAATAACAACGAATATGAAGTTTACCTTACGACCGGGGACCAATCAAGGAAGTTATCACATGAGTCACCTCTGAGAGCAACACAACAAGAGAGTGGGTACAACCTGTGGGTAGACAGACAGAAGGGAAAACAAACCATTGAAGGATTTGGGGCAGCTTTGACAAACTCCGCAGCGTACACAATATATCACAGTCCAATAAAAAATCAAGTACTGAGGGACCTTTTTGGACAAGGAGAAAATGAATTGGGTAATGATTACGGTTAAAATTGCCGATAAATTGATAGAGATAATGTTTGAAATACATGTAGTACAGAATAACTATATAAGGCCTATGTATATACATGTACGTAATGTATTACTCAACATATAAGAACACGAACTTGTGTTGTTTCCAGTTGAGTGAAGTTGGCGCGGCAATCGTACATCGTACATCAACATTGAATACCGACCCAGGTTGAATACAAAGGCAGCACTGACATCGTTATTCGACTTATATTTTTGAATACATATCTTAAATCGGACCCAGAGCGAGCACTGACATCAATATTCGAAACGGGTCCGCGGCGAATAACGAGCTAGCTAGTACAACTGTACATCGTTATTTGAGTTTTCTAAATATTAGAATACAAACCTAGTAGCGAATCCAGACCTAGCACTGACATTAACCTTAGAACTTGACCGCGGCGAATACCTATCTGGAGATAAATAACGAGCTAGCTCGTTCATCGTTATTCGATGTTATATATTAAATATTTGAATATAGACGTAGTACACGCACTCCAAACACGCGCTTTTCCTTAAAAACTTAAAATTAACTCGGTAAGAATGAATTCCCTCCATGCTCAGGGAGGTACCTCTAAAAAAACTAAAAATATATATCGATAAGAGTGACTTCCCTTATATTCAGCGGAGGTCACTATAAAAAAAAATAAGTCGGTCGCAGTGACTTCCCGTTGTGATCAGGGGAGGTCACTTTTAAAAACTAAAAGCAAATAGTCCGTAAGAGTGACTTCCCTTGAAAATCAGGGGACGTCAATCTGAATAACTTCAAAATTAGTCGCAGAGAGTGGCTTCCATTGGAAATAAGGGGAGGTCACTCTCAAAAACTTGATATTTAGTCCGTAAGAGTGACTTACCTTGAAAATCAGGAGACGTCACTCTGAATAATTTAAAATTTAGACGGTCAGATTGACTTCCCATGAAAATCAGGGGATGTCACATCCAAAACTTAATTATTTAGTCGGTAAGAGTGGCTTCCCTTGAAAATCAGGGGATGTCACTCTGAAAAACTTAGAATTTAGTCGGTAAGAGTGGCTTCCCTGGAATATCAGGGGACGTCAATCTGAAAAACTTAAAATTGAATCGGTAAGAGTGACTCCCCTTGAAAATCAGGGGACGTCACTCTGAAAATCTTAAAATTAAATCGGTAAGAGTGACTTCCCTCGAAAATCAGGGGACGTCACTCTGAAAAACTTAAAATTAAATTGGAAAGAGTGGCTTCCCTTGAAAATCAGGGGATGTCACTCTGAAAAACTTAAATTCAATCCGTAAGAGTGGCTTCCCTTGAAAATCAGGGGACGTTACCCTGTAGTACTTAAATTAAATCGGTAAGAGTGACTTCTCTTGAAAATCAGGGGACGTCATTCTGTTGTACTTAAATTTAGTCGGTAAGAGTGATTCCCTTGAAAATCAGGGGACGTCACTCTGAAAAACTTAAAATTGAATCGGTAAGAGTGATTTCCCTTGAAAATCAGGGCACGTCACTCTGAAAAACTGAAAATTAAATCGGTAAGAGTGACTTCCCTTGAAAATCAGGGGACGTCACTCTGTTGTACTTAAATTTAGCCGGTAAGAGTGACTTCCCTTGAAAATCAGGGGACGTAACTCTGAACAACTTAAAATTGAATCGGAAAGAGTGGCTTCCCTTGAAAATCAGAGGACTTCACTCTGAAAAACTGAAAATTAAATCGGTAAGATTGACCCACCTTGAAAATCAGGGGACGTCACTCTGAAAAACTTAAATTTAATAAGTAAGAGTGGCTTCCCTTGAAAATCAGGGGACGTCACTCTGAAAAACTTAAATTTAATCCGTAAGAGTGGCTTCCCTTGAAAATCAGGGGACGTCACTCTGAAAAACTTAAATTTAATCCGTAAGAGTGGCTTCCCTTGAAAACCAGGGGACGTCACTCTGAAAAACTTAAATTGAATCGGTAAGAGTGACTTCCCTTGAAAATCAGGGGACGTCACTCGGAACAATTTAAAATTTAGTCGGAAAGAGTGTCTTCCCCTGAAAATCAGGGGACGTCACTCTGAAGTACTTTAATTTAGTCGGCAAGAGTCACTTCCCTTTTAAATCAGGGGACGTCACTCTGAAAACTTAAATTTAATCCGCAAGAGTGGCTTCCCTTGAAAATCAGGGGAGGTCACTCTGAAGTACTTAAATTAAATCGGCAAGAGTGACATCCCTTGAAAATCAGGGGACGGCACTATGAAACTTAAATTTAATCCGCAAGAGTGGCTTCCCTTGAAAATCAGGGGACGTCACTGTGAAAAACTTAAAACTAATTCGGTAAGAGTGACTTCCCTCGAAAATCATGGGACGTCACTCATAAAAACTTAAAATTAAATCGGTAAGAGTGACTTCCCTTGAAAATCAGGGGACGTCACTCTGAAAAACTTAAAATTAAATCGGTAAGAGTGACTTCCCTTGAAAATCAGGGAACGTCACTCTGAAAAACTTAAATTTAATCCATAAGAGTGGCTTCCCTTGAAAATAAGGGGACGTCACTCTGAAAAACTTAAATTTAGTCAGCAAGAGTGACTTCCCTTGAAAATCAGGGGACGTCACTCTTAAAACTTAAAATTAAATCGGTAAGAGTGACTCCCCTTGAAAATCAGGGGACGTCACTCTGAAAACTTAAATTTAATCCGCAAGAGTGGCTTCCCTTGAAAATCAGGGGACGTCACTCTGACAGACTAAAATTTAATCCGTAAGAGTGGCTTCCCTTGAAAATCAGGGGACGTCACTCTGACAGACTTAAATTTAATCCGTAAGAGTTGCTTCCCTTGAAAATCAGGGGACGTCACTTTTAAAAACTTAAAATTAAATCGGTAAGAGTGACTTCCCTTGAAAATCAGGGGACGTCACTCTGAAAAAATTAAAATTAAATCGGTAAGAGTGACTTCCCTTGAAAATCAGGGGACGTCACTCTGAAGTACTTAAATTTAGTCGGCAAGAGTGACTTCCCTTGAAGTTCAGGGGACGTCACTCTGAAAACTTAAATTTAATCCGCAAGAGTGGCTTCCCTTGAAAATCAGGGGACGTCACTCTGAAAAACTTAAAATAAAATCGGTAAGAGTGACTTCCCTTGAAAATAAGGGAACGTCACTCTGAAAATTTAAATTTAATCCCTAAGAGTGGCTTCCCTTGAAAATAAGGGGACGTCACTCTGAAAAACTTAAATTTAGTCAGCAAGAGTGACTTTCCTTGAAAATCAGGGGACGTCACTCTTAAAACTTAAAATTAAATCGGTAAGAGTGACTCCCCTTGAAAATCAGGGGACGTCACTCTGAAAACTTAAATTTAATCCGCAAGAGTGGCTTCCCTTGAAAATCAGGGGACGTCACTCTGACAGACTAAAATTTAATCCGTAAGAGTGGCTTCCCTTGAAAATCAGGGAACGTCACTCTGACAGACTTAAATTTAATCCGTAAGAGTGGCTTCCCTTGAAAATCAGGGGACGTCACTTTTAAAAACTTAAAATTAAATCGGCAAGAGTGACTTCCCTTGAAAATCAGGGGACGTCACTCTGAAAAAATTAAAATTAAATCGGTAAGAGTGACTTCCCTTGAAAATCAGGGGACGTCACTCTGAAGTACTTAGATTTAGTCGGCAAGAGTGACTTCCCTTGAAGTTCAGGGGACGTCACTCTGAAAACTTAAATTTAATCCGCAAGAGTGGCTTCCCTTGAAAATCAGGGGACGTGACTCTGAAAAACTTAAAATAAAATCGGTAAGAGTGACTTCCCTTGAAAATCAGGGAACGTCACTCTGAAAATTTAAATTTAATCCATAAGAGTGGCTTCCCTTGAAAATAAGGGGACGTCACTCTGAAAAACTTAAATTTAGTCAGCAAGAGTGACTTTCCTTGAAAATCAGGGGACGTCACTCTTAAAACTTAAAATTAAATCGGTAAGAGTGACTCCCTTTGAAAATCAGGGGACGTCACTCTGAAAACTTAAATTTAATCCGCAAGAGTGGCTTCCCTTGAAAATCAGGGGACGTCACTCTGACAGACTAAAATTTAATCGGTAAGAGTGGCTTCCCTTGAAAATCAGGGAACGTCACTCTGACAGACTTAAATTTAATCCGTAAGAGTGGCTTCCCTTGAAAATCAGGGGACGTCACTTTTAAAAACTTAAAATTAAATCGGCAAGAGTGACTTCCCTTGAAAATCAGGGGACGTCACTCTGAAAAAATTAAAATTAAATCGGTAAGAGTGACTTCCCTTGAAAATCAGGGGACGTCACTCTGAAGTACTTAGATTTAGTCGGCAAGAGTGACTTCCCTTGAAGTTCAGGGGACGTCACTCTGAAAACTTAAATTTAATCCGCAAGAGTGGCTTCCCTTGAAAATCAGGGGACGTCACTCTGAAAAACTTAAAATTAAATCGGTAAGAGTGACTTCCCTTGAGAATCAGGGGACGTCACTCTGAAAAACTTAAATTTTATCCGCAAGAGTGGCTTCCCTTGAAAATCAGGGGACGTCACTCTGAAAACTTAAAATTAAATCGGTAAGAGTGACTCCTCTTGAAAATCAGGGGACGTCACTCTGAAAAACTTAAAATTAAATCGGTAAGAGTGACTTCCCTTGAAAATCAGGGGACGTCACTCTGAAAAACTTAAAATTAAATCGGTAAGAGTGACTTCCCTTGAAAATCAGGGAACGTCACTCTGAAAAACTTAAATTTAATCCATAAGAGTGGCTTCCCTTGAAAATAAGGGGACGTCACTCTGAAAAACTTAAATTTAGTCAGCAAGAGTGACTTCCCTTGAAAATCAGGGGACGTCACTCTTAAAACTTAAAATTAAATCGGTAAGAGTGACTCCCCTTGAAAATCAGGGGACGTCACTCTGAAAACTTAAATTTAATCCGCAAGAGTGGCTTCCCTTGAAAATCAGGGGACGTCACTCTGACAGACTAAAATTTAATCCGTAAGAGTGGCTTCCCTTGAAAATCAGGGGACGTCACTCTGACAGACTTAAATTTAATCCGTAAGAGTGGCTTCCCTTGAAAATCAGGGGACGTCACTCTGACAGACTAAAATTTAATCCGTAAGAGTGGCTTCCCTTGAAAATCAGGGGACGTCACTCTGACAGACTTAAATTTAATCCGTAAGAGTGGCTTCCCTTGAAAATCAGGGGACGTCACTTTTAAAAACTTAAAATTAAATCGGCAAGAGTGACTTCCCTTGAAAATCAGGGGACGTCACTCTGAAAAAATTAAAATTAAATCGGTAAGAGTGACTTCCCTTGAAAATCAGGGGACGTCACTCTGAAGTACTTAAATTTAGTCGGC
This sequence comes from Mactromeris polynyma, assembly GCA_032209605.1. NCBI lineage: Eukaryota > Metazoa > Mollusca > Bivalvia > Venerida > Mactridae > Mactromeris > Mactromeris polynyma. The sequence goes on from JASFXZ010000040.1 coordinate 3,392,117, forward strand.
AAGAGTGACTTCCCTTGAAGTTCAGGGGACGTCACTCTGAAAACTTAAATTTAATCCGCAAGAGTGGCTTCCCTTGAAAATCAGGGGACGTCACTCTTTAAACTTAAATTTAATCCGCAAGAGTGGCTTCCCTTGAAAATCAGGGGACGTCACTCTGAAAAACTTGAAATTAAATCGGTAAGAGTGACTTCCCTTGAAAATCAGGGGACGTCACTCTGAAAAACTTAAATTTAATCCGTAAGAGTGGCTTCCCTTGAAAATCAGGGGACGTCACTCTGAAAAACTTAAAATTAAATCGGCAAGAGTGACTTCCCTTGAAAATCAGGGGACGTCACTCTGAAAAACTTAAAATTAAATCGGTAAGAGTGACTCCCCTTGAAAATCAGGGACGTCACTCTGTATTACTTAAATTTAGTCGGTAAGAGTGGCTTCCCTTGAAAATCAGGGAACGGCACTCTGAAAAACTTAAATTTAATCCGTAAAAGTGGCTACCCTTGAAAATCAGGGGACGTCACTCTGAAAAGCTTAAAATTAAATCGGTAAGAGTGACTTCCCTTGAAAATCAGGGGACGTCACTCTGAAAAACTTAAAATTAAATCGGTAAGAGTGGCTTCCCTTGAAAATCAGGGGACCTTACTCTGTAGTAGTTAAATTCAGTCGGTAAGAGTGACTTTCCTTGAAAATAAGGGGACGTCACTCTGAAAAACTTAAAATTTAGTCGGTAAGAGTGACTTCCCTTGATATTGCCGGAATGTAACGGAAATTACTAGAAAAGCCGCTAAGTAACAGTATTACCGAAAACTTCCGGAAAATAACGGAGATAACTGATAAATGTCGGAATTTAACTGAGATTTCTGAATCGTCATGACCGTGCGACCACATACACGTATCATGCAGTATTCGTCTCTAAAAGAAACGAACAGAAATAAGTCTACAAAAGGCACTGATAAGCTCGACGGCTGCTCCTTATACAATTAATATAAGGATACAAACGGAGCAAGATCCGCGCGAAGCAGAAATGAGCAATACGCTTCATTGATACGTGAACAAATACCAAAAACACATCTATACGATTGCTTAATAACTAAAAAACGGTTTTCACAGAAATAGATTTGACGATATTCAGGTGTATTTCTATATCCAATAAATTTAAATTAGATTTGAATGTAATATCCTTTCTGAGAAAAGCTGTCGTTTGAATTAAACAACTTGGTTTTTGATATTGCGTTAAAATCGACATTTTAATGAAATAGATATTAGCAAAAATATAATATCTAAGTTCAGGATTTTACGTCTTTACATTTAATGTTTGTGCCCCGGGGGCATACGCCAACTACACAAAACCTTACTCTCACCTATTACAATACACGTAACATAAACGTAATGAAACGTATACATATTTCAGTACTGTCCAATTGTTTTCAAGCTGTTTGTAACACACTCGTTATTCTGGCATATTTTCCCATGGCAAATATTCTCCCCAAATTATATGCCTTGGGCATTTTTCTAAAGCCAATGTCAAAAGAACAAAAGATAAATAAAAAAAGATAAAACATCATGTTTTGATAATGCGTCATTATCTGAAACATTTTTTCAACCAGTCTTGGCATGCTATGTTGCTCAATATTGTACATTTAATGAATATGCAGAAGTCTGGGGCGACACTGTAAACATTTATTGCCTACATCAACTGTGTCTTTTAGTCACGTGCTCCAATAAGCATAGACCAACAGTCTATCATACACATCCTAGTTCAATCACTGAGACAAATACGACAAGTCCCTTAGACAAATGCAAACAAACATACGAGCGTCAATGCTTTCAAATCTCCATTCCCTATAGACTCCCACCCCTGGACACCCCATTCCACCCTCCTGAAGCTGTATTCTACACTCACTAGATGATCATAACCTAATTTATCCCGATTTTATCCTTGTTGTTACAAATTTATACTGCACTGTTTACTTTTGACGTCTTTCTGTCATTATTTTATACTTTTATCTTTATAATGACGCGCACCTGCTATAAAACACTCGACAGGGGAGTCAGGCAGTACAAACTGATGGTCTACTTCAAAGCTTAAAGTCTCAAAAAACGTACACATTCACAACTTCCATATTTTCACAGACAACAGTTATATGATTTAAATGCGTTAATTAACATTTTCTTAACAGCATTCTCAAGGCAATTGGGAAAAAATCAAATACTTAATCTGGCATGGCTGCCACGATAACGAGTGACGAGACACCATTCAATTACATTTCGTAAAACAAATTCAAAACACAGACGTCATGAAATGTGAAGAAACAATAAAGTCTACAATGTCTGTTTTCAAATACATTGTATTTAGAAAACTCGAATAACGATGACAATTTGTCCCTCATATGGTGTGGCATTCGATACACTGACATTTCTTAAATCTTAATTTTCTTATGTATTTGCAATATATTTGTATATTAACTTATTAAGAAAGCTTTCAACGTTTATGTGCTGTACATTGTTCTTTGAAGTTTCCCGACAGGTCGTCGTCATGGTCACTGATTTCAAATCGTAACAACAATATAAACATTACATGTAAATGTATGTCAACAAATGTCAACATATCGCGCAAGCGATATATAAAGTAAGTTCTAAACAGTTTAGCTATGCAGTTAATTCATTGCATCTGTTTGTTAAATTTCTAGGTATCGCCTACTTACGTATAACAATGGGAGGCTCAGACTTTAACGCTGTACCCACATATACATATGACGATGTAGGTCAAGGTCAAACAGACTTCAACCTACAACAATTCAGTATTCAGAAAGACAGAGAGTTCTTCATACCTGTACTTAAAGAGGCATTGTCGATAAATCCTAATCTTAAGATTCTAGCGACACCATGGTCCGCCCCGGCATGGATGAAAACCACACACAGTTTGAACGGTGGTGACTTCATCAACGATTCCCGATACTTACAGACGTACGCCATGTACTTCGCCAGGTTTATAGCAGAGTATGAGCATGAGGGGATACATATCAATGCTATAACCTGCCAGAACGAGCCCTTATTGTCACGAAACGATTATCCAACAATGAAGATGAGCGCAGATGTACAAAAGTCCTTCATTAGGGATCATCTTGGTCCCCTATTCAGCCATAGAAATATAAACACCAAGATCCTCGTTTTCGATCACAATTGGTCGGATTCCTGGTACCCAGATTCAGTAGTCAGTGACGGTACGTAGCAAAACTTGCAACTCATACACTACAAGAACCGAGCGTATTTGTGGCGCTTCTAGTCTCAGCAGCATGGCATGTTAATAAATGTACAATATGTTTCGTTTTGATGCAGATGACAATATGTTTGGTTTAATTTTAACAGCATTATTACCACTCGGCATTCGAGAACTTGATTACATTGTTGACAACACCCGTCCGGTTAGCTCAGTCAGTATAGCACTCGACTTCTAGTCTAGAGGCCGTGGGTTCGAAACCTGGTCGAGACGTATGTTTTTTTCCGTGATACTTTGACTGAAGATAATGCATCCAAAGTCGTTTGTCCCCTACCTCTGAATTCTGATTTATGTGGAGAAGTTCCTTGTGGATGAGCAGGTTAGTACTGCTTGGTAACCCATGAGCACTGATTATGTCAAGAAACGACGTACAACCCCAAAACAAACAAATAAAGTGTTTAATATGCATTTTTATCATATAAATTGTACGTAGTCTAAAAGTGAATTCACAGATGGTTATTGTGACGTTGGTTGAGTGACATTTAACAGACGTCATGGTAAAATTCATTAAAGAAAAGCTAAATAAAAAGACAGCCATCTTTAAATAGCCAATTAGTCAAGTCTTGTCCAATTCCAGGCAATGTGAAACAATACATTTCTGGTGTGGCATGGCACGGTTATGATGGAAATTACGATGTACCTGGCACCTTCCATAACAGTCACCCGGATGTTGGTATGTCTTGTATTTTACGGTTCATCACGAAATGTGAATTGTCTATCACTAACTTGAACACTGATACGCGTAGAAGTCATCCAATCAAACTATCATACCTCAGTCGTCATTTCTCTTTGTTTGACAAGTACGAGAAATACGATTACAAAATAATTGAAATCGGCGCGTTACTTTGATACATGTATATATTTATATACATAGCGACAACAGTATCAAGTGACAACGTTTTGCGGTTTCTTCCATGTTTTGTATTCTCATTTACTTTCTTATATATCATTAAAGGATCTTCGTTAAAACTGTATTTCATCATAACAACTGAATCTTAACACGTAAATAACTGATAAACATGTGCTGCGTAAAAGTCTGCTTGCTCTAAACGTGTGCCTTCAAAATGTAATACTGCATTGTGTGTACAGTTGTATAATGTGTGTTGTAAAATTTATAGCTAACTATTTCACTGAGATCACTGGTGGAGACTGGGACACAAATTTTGCCGGCGGATTAACTTGGGACAACAGAATTATCACTATTGGACAGACTACAAACTGGGCTAGTGCTGTGTTCTTCTTTAACGTCGCCTTGGACCAAAACCACGGACCTCGAGTAAGGTTCTTTAAGATCCAAGCAAAAGATGAGCATTAGCAAAATTATCACATTATTACGATGAACGACGTATCTTTTAAGAATGGATGTTTTGACACGATAAGGAACTTCCAAACTTATTTAAGTAAAACATATAAAGAGCTACATTGCAATCAAAGTCAATTCTTTATTTATTCTTTTGATACATTTATATGCTGTACAATACAAATATTCACTACAATTAATAATATGTATTTAGGCAGAATGTTCAAGTCCATGTATTAGTAACATGATTGAAGACAAAATAGTAAGCCACACTGACTTAATATACCGGTAAATTCAATAATTACATGTACATCGCAAAATTCACATTTTGTTCCAGATTTCGGGTCTCGGTGGGTGTAACGATTGTCGAGGTTTAGTAACTGTCCCTTCAGGAAGTCATTCTTATACCAAGAACGTAGAATACTTCGCACTGGGTCATCTCAGCAAGTTTGTGAAACCAGGTGCTGTCCGGTTAGAAACAAATACGTTTGGTTGGGACGACCTACAAGCTGTGGCCTTCGCGAATACTGACGGTACGACCGCGATTGTTGTGGCAAACCCAAATGGAAGCCAACAGGCAACATTCTCACTGAATATAGATGGTCAACATTATGTGTACTACAATCTTCCACCAAATTCGGTTGTAACAATGATAAAATAAACAGTATGAAGACATATCAAGCGTTATTATGTGGCAACACAAATGTAGGATTAATTGCGACTGAGACCACCTGCTGGTTCTTTCTAGACTGTGTTCAAGTTTTTCGTTCTACTGTTCATTTTCTGTCTTACAATGTTACCATGGTAACGTCGTCATCTTACTGGTAATCTCGATATATCTACATGCATGTAAAAAGAAAGTATTAAAAGTGTATATGTGGTATATGTTCTCTAGCGAAAGTAACGTTATCTAATGTGGTTACATACCAATTAGTTTGGTCGATGCAATGATACCACACACATTTTGGCCATGGTATCGGCATCTATGTATTTTGCTTTCTTTCACGTTATGAAGAAATGTTAGGCCTAAGTATAAAACGGGTCATTTAGCATACGGTATGCATACGGTTAGCATACGATATGCATAGAAAAATTAATGCATTCGGACAAAAAGAAATTGGCGGTTTAATGAAACAATTACATTGGTATTATCTTCGTGTCGCAGATAGGGCACAGTCCCGAAGAGAACGATATTATTTAGTCTTAATTGGCTCAGCGGAAGACTATCATAACTCCTATGCATTTATTTAGGAGTTAGTATAATCTTGCACTGAACCCTCGAAATACACATCAACAAACTCATCATAAAACAAACAACAACATGTCAACTTTACAAGGTGCAACCTATCGTGGGTTTGATTGAGTACAAGAGTGCCCATGTGCGCCATGCAGACGTGGGAATGTTTGTAAAAAGAAGTGAGGCCCGTCATGCAGGTAATATCATCAGGTAATAAGTTAAATTGTTTGATGATCAATGTATGATACTGATCTTTTTATAGGGAAGCTGATATAGCATACATATATAATATATGGATGACAATAGGGTCATAATTTAGGAGTACACATGTACACATAATAAAATATTCACATGTTTGAGGTGTTGAACCCTGCGGCATTAGTGTCAATTTTACATATGTGGCATTACCATAAAGAATACTCGCATCTACTCCATTTAATTAGATATCAAAGTCAAACTTGGGTCCTTATATAGTTTACCCGTTCGAACAATCACTCATGACGACAAAAACAAGATCATTTCCAGGACTGGAAATCACATGGTTTCAAAAGATAAATCACAGAACAAAACGGTTTGATTGACCTCAGTCTTGATTTCAACCTGGGATAGCGGATATAAGTAACCATTATCCAACTTTTCCAATTTAATTCGTTTTTGATCAAACTAATCATGGACCATAATTTGTTCACAGACTGCTAGCAAATGCAATATATCTAGTTTGGCTAATTTGAAACTTCATAGATCATCAAATCCGGAAGAGCATTGACAGCGTGTACCATTTAACTGAGAGGGAGACAACCACTGCGGGAAGGTTGAGCTAATCCATCACCGTGACTGGTTCCGACCATACCAGATCCCTGCCAACAGCAACAACCACGTCACCCATGAAATGTCACATGACAGGTCAAGAAATGGTCTGACGATTGAAGTTACAAGCTTACAATAATGTCATATCACGACAGAACAGGTCACTAAAATACTCATGATTCGATTCAACTGTTATCTTGAGTTCTAAATACTTTAATGTCGGCAACCACGTAGCCAGTCGTCTTCCGATAGGTCGTAACTGATGAACCAGAAACTAGCTTCTGCGTCATGATTTTCAAACTTTTAAACCCTCTCGTATGTATATTTTTCACACAGTTTACTAATCCGTACGTACCGTCACATTTTTGTCACGATCTGTACGGGTCTTTAGTCATAGCTACAACGCTCTCTATTTTGAAGTACAATATATGGGTGGTTCCCGATTCGCGCCATACTTCAAAATAAACATTTCAGGTGAAATACCTTTCATTCAGATACGATGTAAACTAGTATGTAATCCTTAAACTTGTTATTCTATTGTTGCATGTTTCTGTCAATTTAGGTGACCCACTGACTGTCAAGGTTTGAATTGACTTTTATTGAGACACAAACGTTTGAGTCTGTCTCTATTCTTGCAACTGAGTATGTAATCCTTAAACTTGTTATTCTATTGTTGCATGTTTCTGTCAATTTAGGTGACCCACTGACTGTCAAGGTTTGAATTGACTTTTATTGAGACACAAACGTTTGAGTCTGTCTCTATTCTTGCAACTGTTTCGAAGAATGAATGATAACATGATGTAACTTTTGTTAACCGTTCTGGTTATCGCAGATATAAATGTTATTTCCCGAAACCAAAGACTGTTCCAAATACTTATTTCCCTCCGACTGTTCATCAGTGGAACAGTCCATCCCCCATATCTTCTTCTTTCTTCTTCCGTTACAGTACATGATCCCACTCTGGGGCATATTCGTACAATTTTTGTGTATGGTACAAGGCTTAAGGTGTGACGCGAGTATTTACAGGCTAAAAATAATAAAATCACGGCGAGTCTCTACAGTGGGTTGGCCAGCGCTCTCCTGAAGGCCTCTAGGGAGTCAGTTGTAGCAATGTGCTCTGCAAGGCTATTCTAGAGTTGTATGCCCGAGGGAAAGAAGGAGTGCCATTAGATGTCTAGTCTGCAGAAGGGGACGAGGAACTTCAGGGAATGACCTCTGGTGCTCATACTTGAGGGATGGTAGTATGTACAAGGGATGTCTATTAGTTTGTGTACAATCCTGTATACCATAATCAGCTTCGAGTTTGAGCGACGCTCTTGTAGGGTTTGCCAGCCAAGGTCACTCAGCATCTGACTGGTGCTACTGGTTGTCCTGTAGTCACCTTTGACAAATTGTGCAGCACGCCGCTGAACCGCCTCAAGTTGGTTGATGTGGATTTGCCTGTGTGGGTCCCATGGCCATACTGTACTGGCATACTCAAGTATTGGCCTCACAAGTGACTGGTAGCTCTGTGCTTTGACGTCTTTGGGACAGCTTGCAAGGTTTCTCCTTAGGAAGGCTAAAGCCTTGTTGGCCCTGTCTTCCCACCTTTGTGCAGTTCGATCTTATAGTTAGCAACATTGAACATGCTATTTTACATTAACACCTGTTTTTATACAGTGTTAAACATTACTGAAACTATTTATTTCTACTTCTTTAATGTCTTTAAATTCTGACTACATGTATAACTATTACTTCTTTTGAACTGCACACAATTGTCTAAGTCCTCAAGAGTCTGCCGACAAATACGGCAGATCTAAACTGAGATAGATCACTTTTATGATCCCATAAATCACCGACATATAAACAATGAATTCGAAACTGGCTGACATCGTTGAAACGATAAGCATAAATAATTGACCCACAATCCTTAGTGCACGCTCGGTAAGTATCGTGGATTTGAATAGAAATTTCATCCGATTAAATGATGCTCATTCAGTCTTACAACTCAGTATTGAACAAAACAATGCATACAAGCAAACAACAAGATAAATACAAAATATAAATACCATCAAGAAATATATAGCTGTTGTAAACATGACAATTACGGCGGTTCAAAAGATGTTATATTCTGAAGTACTATTATTGTTCAACTTCCATGATCATTTCAGTCAAATTCCAATGAATCAAGAAAGTTATATGTCTTAATCTTGCTTAAACCTGTTTAGATTTAATGTAATAACACTGATTTCTGACATTTCTTATACCACCTCAGCTTTGCTGGAGCTATGTTCAAAGAAAAGGTCTGAATTTGTGATGATATTTGTTATATTTTCAGATCAGTCAAAGGAAGTGATACACAGTGACTTATATTATTCTGTGATGGAGAATGGAAGGTGAGGCATCTGCTACAAAGAGAGGATCACTAGAATTTTATCCTCCTAAACTTATGGGACTAGACTATCATTTTCATGTGTACAATAAATTGTATGTTCAAGATATATTGGAGTTACAAGAATATCCACTGTACAATGGTTAGCTCTTATCTTTCAGTGTTTAAAATTATACTAAACTGCGGTAAAAATAGTACTGTAATACATGTATTTATATTTAATATACTCCTTATTGGCTTCATATATTTTGTTAAAGACATAAATAAGTCTACACTGTTCATTGATGAATATAATTTTATAAATTTAATGTATTTGACCTACTTTAATATTGATTTTTACGCCTTGTGCTGGTGAAAATAGCAGACTTGTGTACATAAAAAATGTCATGATGGCATATTGCTTGCGTGATCTACATCCATTGTTTGGTCGATTTTTACACCTTTTTAAAGATTATTTAACCCAAATTGTTTTCACAGCAATCTTTTAAACTATCAAATTGGCGTGGAAATGTATTAATAAACACATCAACAATACAATTAAACTTCGATGAAAATATCAGAATTAAAGCGGAAAATTACCAACTTGTTTATCTCATTTTGTAAATTACACGGACATTTAATCAACAGAGTCTGAAACGGACGGAAATGAACGGAGTTTGCCGACTTTAGCCGATCGATAAAAATCGGCAATCTTCGATACTTTCCGAGCGCGCTAAGGATTGTGGGTAATTGCGCGCTAAGGATTATGGGTTTTTTATTCGTTCCTACCGTTTCACGGATATCTGCCTGTCGCGAATCCATGTATATAGGTCCGTGCTTATGCCATAAAATCTTGCTTAGTCAGAATGAGGAAATTAATCTGTGTGGTATATTTTCGCAGAAACCTCTGTTACTGTATGATTATATATGCAATATTGAAATGTGGGGATATCCTAGATATAGTGTATAGTTGTATTACAGGTTTATTTGCATACAAGAATCACCCAATATTCAAAGTGGATGTTATTGGTATGGTTGTGAAGAGAGAGGAAAATTCCAAGTGCTTTATCTATGCAGGTAATAACAACATATTGACAGGATGCCTGAAATTATTGTAATGGCTTCTTTATCAATACTGACTTACTTCACTTTGTGCTAAGTTCTTGATACTTGTCTTACTTTTCAGTATGCTCTAAACTGTACGACTAAACTCAATAATGAATCACTAAACTTGATGTATTGAAACAATGCACAGTACTTGCTCATGAAAATCAATTAAATAAGATTATACATTACAGTGTTATTGAAGTATTAAAATAACTATTTTTTCAGGAAATCAGATGAAGTTTGTTTGTAAACTGCGTCTATAATCCTTTGAGATTTCACACTTATCATATTTTGATAACTGACTAGTTTTATCAATTATATATCATGGCATCATCGTTACGGTTATTGTATATAAGAATAACTGTGATATATTTGAATATTTATAAACAAATCTGTATGCAAAATTGTATGTAAAAAGATGTCAAATTAAGTTATTTCAATGAAATATTTAGGAATGGGATTTACAAATTGACTCACCGTCTGATTTGTTATAAAATTGTACAATAACATATGACTGATTGTAATTTATCACAGTTGATGATGGAACTGGCGTTATACTGTGTTGTTGTTGGAAAATTAACTTCTACAACCAGCAAGGTAAACTGTTATTACAGCTCTTAAACATCTTAAGTTAGTGTATATCTCACAACAATTTGCTTCAAGTTTGTAATAATATTCTAGACGTTTCTGAGCTTTACAAACATCATTATGCTTTCAGGTAATGGTTAATATTAGATCATTATGATAATGCTGAGAGGTTACTAGTTTAACCTCCATTGATATAGCTACTCTGACTAAGTATATGATATGTGAATTGGTTGAATAAAATATGACCAAGCGTAAACTAGCATTATGCCACTTGTTCTGCATTTAACCTTTCAAATTAAAAGTCTTCATTTGTCTGTGTAACTTATTGCTATAAATGCTGCGTGATCAGATTTTTTTGTTTCAACTCTTTTTCAGGACCTCAAACTTATAAGTTAGATATTCCTGATGTGTTCAAGTCAAAGGTCACTGAGCTGGAGATGGAATCAACTAATGCTACGGAAGGTTACAATCTTGGTGATTTAATTCAAGTCAAAGGAAAAATAAAAATATTTAGAGAAAAGAAAGAAGTAGTGGCCTCTATACATAGTATCCTTTTTTTTCAAAAATTTGGTTAGTTACTAAAAAACGTGTTATTTCAAAAGTTGAGTCAATTTGTGCCAGCTGTATAGTTTGAATATAGTCTAGACTTAAAAATAGTTTTTTTACAACAATATATAACTACTATTTTTATTGAAATAAAATTCTATAAAGTTATGTATTTTACCAGGTCTTGGGCTTGTAACCAGGGAAACACAAAAGTCTGACAGGTGCTGCCATGAATTTTATCATAGATAATACACCAGTTTTTTTATGGAAACGTTAAATAAAAAAGGGCATTAAAATAGGAAATATACATGTTTAAACCATGGTTAGTAGAAGAGTTATCCATGAAAAAAGGATTTTGATTACAGAAACATTGGTACAGTAACACAAAAAACTATGTCCCCATAAATTAATATGCCAATGATCAATAATGTCTGCAATATAAACACTATAATATTTTGTACCTGTGTAAACATAGAAGTGACAATGTTTTTATTCCAATATTTAACAATCTGTCAATTTCTGGAGATAAGCTCTTCAGAGTTTTTTCTTAAATTGTATTCAATCAAACAATGTGTACTAAAATTACAGTAAAAATGAATTATGCTGATTTTGGTGAGATGCCAGTCTATTGTCTTTAATTGAAGGTGCTTTTTTACACATTTTCTAGTTGTTTTAATGCGTTGATCCTTAATTGTACCTCAGAAAAAATACTGGATCCACACATACAAGTTTTCAGAATGTGTGAGTTACCTAAATTATATGCTTTACGGTATGATCGACCATTCCAGTTGCCATATAAATGCCAGAAAGTTTTAGGAAAGCAACTTGATAATTCAACTGATTCTATATCTGAGGTAAGATGGTACATGTACTAGGGCTGTCCGGAAAGTTTGAGACTGTAGGTATATATCACTAAAAACTTATCATGAATTAAAAATATACATATCGTGTCATTAAGAAAATGTTTATGAATCATTTGGTTGAAATTTGTATCGATCGTATGTCTATTGAATGAGAAAATGGTTACCATGACAATTAACCCATGTTACTTTTCACGGAGCAGTTTGAAATCAACCATTTTATTATTTTGAGCACATTGAAACAATTTATTGCTGTCCGTGCAAATGGCCACGAATTAAGGCGCTAAAAGATATAACGTCAAATTGATGTAACCTGTACCGAATGGCCAAATTATGATGTCATCTGAAGGTAAGCAACTTAGAAAAAGGAAGTGGAAGTTGAGAAGTGCTTTCAACTTGTCAGCAAAAACGCCGATGTCAGCGTCACGCACGGAGCAGCGAGCAGTCATAAAACACTGTAGGTGTTGGGACGATACCATATACATTCTTTCTTGTAATGAATCTAAACCAGATTGCTCCGGAGCATTAGTGTTATGATGGCACAAATATTTTACCGATGGATGCGAAAATATTTGTGATAAATAGCGTAGTCGGAGGCCATCTGTCGTGAAAGATACAGAAATAGCAGCTGTTAAGAGCGTACTGAGGCACAACCGGTGAAAAACTGTCAGAGAGGTAGAGGTAACTGTGCAATAAAAACGAACTGTCACACATAATATTATTAAACAGCTGAATTTATCAAAAGTGTGTGCTAGATGGGTGCTAAAACTTCTGTCTGTGGACGAAAGGCTGCGTGAGTAGATGATTCAAACAAGTTTCTTCGGCGTTATGAATGTGAGGGATTTTACAGATTATATGACGAGATACCTTGAATGCAAATCAAGTATTGTATTGTAAATGTTGTTTGTACTATTAATTCAAACTTTGCAGATTTATTCCGAAGAAATGAGTCATTGGGGTTGTAAAATTTGGTAACGATCATGAAAGAAGTTTTTGTTTTACTGACACAGTCTCAAAACTTTCCGGACAGCCCTCGTATGTGCACTTGTATCAAACTTACCAGTGGTCAGCAGTGATATATTGAGAGATTGGATACAGTTTATCATTAATTATATTATGTATTGTCCTATTTTGCATTTTCACATGTAACAAATATTGTTATTAACAAATGTCTATGTTTATAGTAAATGACTAAGCAATATTTAGTTAATATACCAGTGATTTTTTTCATTATGTTTTCAATCTCAATGCATGGTGCTAATTTTGTCTTCTTTGCTTGTGAAAGAAGTTGAATATTTTATTTTCCATTTATTGTCCATTATTATCATTGTAACATCAGAAGTTGGAATTTTCCAAAGTGACCTACAGCAGATGAAAGAATCCTGGTTTATAGTTAGGAGTATGTCATTTATTTCGTGGGAGGCAGGCGTTCGGGCACTCATCAAACTGAAAGTTTCAACTTAATAACATTAGTTAGGATTGAAATAGTTTAAGTTTTGTATATAAGTTGCTTATATGAGGAAGAAGACAGTGGTGGCTTTTAGGGTTGCCTGTGTCAAGGTCACTGTGTGTGGGCTTTTAGGGTTGCCTGTGTCAAGGTCACTGTGAGTGGGATTTTAAGGTTGCCAGTGTCAAGGTCACTGTGAGTGGGCTTTTAGGGTTGCCTGTGTCAATGTCACTGTGTGTGGGCTTTTAGGGTTGCCTGTGTCAAGGTCACTGTGAGTGGGCTTTTAGGGTTGCCTGTGTCAAGGTCACTGTGTGTGGGCTTTTAGGGTTGCCTGTGTCAAGGTCACTGTGAGTGGGCTTTTAGGGTTGCCTGTGTCACGGTCACTGTGTGTGGGCTTTTAGGGTTGCCTGTGTCAAGATCACTGTGAGTGGGCTTTTAGGGTTGCCTGTGTCAAGGTCACTGTGAGTGGGCTTTTAGGGTTGCCTGTGTCAAGTTCACTGTGTGTGGGTTTTAAAGATGATGGTTTCCTCGCAATAACTTCGGTTAGGATTTAGATATACTAATGAAATGTTGTATATAGGTTGCTGATGAGGTATATTTGTGGATACAATGTCTTATCCATCGTATTTTGTTCATGTTTTATTTACTTTCTGTTGCAGGCATCGGCAGTAGAAGAATTGAAGTGTGTGATATTTGAATACATATCACAAGGTAGCCATATTGTCATGCTTCCTCTCAATGATCTTCAACAATTTTGTAAGGTGAAGGACATATTCACAAAACTCAATAAGAAGATGGTAAGTATTTTATTTATTTCCAGAAAATTGCAGTAGTTGATAAGAAAATGCACACAATTGCTGTTGCATTAATGTTGGAAGAGCTTGCACAAACAAACTGCAATGAATTAGTTGAAGAACTTGATTTTTATCTGACGGTTTCTATGTGACTGTTGTCATGCAGACTCCTGGTATGTTTGTTTTTGTTTCATCAGCATGATTGTCATGTTCATATTAGTAATTACTGCCTTTAAAAAGATAAATAGATAAATTGGATATATTTATTGTGGCATTATATACATAATATGAGCATTCGAAGGTTGTTCAAATTAACATATAAAACATTATATATGTCAGCCTCATCAGTAACAAGGATAACTCTTAACCTCCATTATAGTCCTCAAGAAGGCATTTGCATTGCCTTTAAATGTAATGTCATCTGTGGTCAGCACATTCAAAACTCTAAACTCTTATAGTATTGAATGCACCTCTGTTGTGAAACTTCTGGTGTAAAGATTGGCTCATAGTTCAGTTTTTCTCTGGCTTTCTTGTTACTAAAGAAGAGATTCATATTTATGTATTTCACACTGTAAGACTCGGCTGGAAGCTCAATTTTTATCAGGGGAGATAATAAACCAATCAGAGTCTCGGCTATGAAAAGACAGTAATACACTAATTTGAATGGTAGTTTTGTGGATGATAGACGACAGCCTCGTATCTCTAGAAATGGTTTCATGAACTTGAATGTGTTCTGTATGGGGGTGTCAT
Source organism: Mactromeris polynyma (assembly GCA_032209605.1). NCBI lineage: Eukaryota > Metazoa > Mollusca > Bivalvia > Venerida > Mactridae > Mactromeris > Mactromeris polynyma. Next base: position 3,407,177 of record JASFXZ010000040.1, read on the forward strand.
CTGGTATAAAATAACAATGCCCGCCTATCTCTGGATTCTTACCTAGTGCCATATCTGAAATTATGACAAAAACAATAACCTTTCTGGCAAATAAAAATGTGTCAGTAGCTTAGCATTAATATATATGAACATATTAACATGTTAAGGCACCCGCCTTCAGAGCGGGAGGTCGAAGGTTCGAATCCCAGTAGGGGTCTGTTCTGATATGGGCAGTTGGTGAGCTGCCAGCTAGTTAAATAATGGTTACCGTGTGCCTACCTGCCTGGTGCCTGGCATTAAAGGATAGCAATCGGGAAGTAAATGTGCTCAGAAAGTAGGTGTCTCATAAGGTCAGAAATGGCTGGCCCTTTAAAGAGGGGTGACACTATAATAAATAAACACTTTACTTTTATACAGGTATATATGGTTAATATACTGGTGGTTTGGTTTACCATGGCCTTGTATTTTTAGTTATATGGGGTGAAATTGATTGATTAAATTTATGGAAATAAGGTAGAACCAGTGTTATAGTCTTATAACGCATTATGAATAAATTTAAATAAATTTTGTATTTCTATTAGTTCTGTTTGAGACCTATCAACAATTCTGTGAGGAAAGTAGATCTTGTGATATATTGACACGGATAACTCACCAGCACATAGGAAAGCCCAGGCTGTATTTCCTGCATATACAGGTTGAAATAATGCACTTCCATCACCAACTTGATATAAAACACCTCCATGTTTATGTGCATTCCTCAATCCATTTGTCACATAATATGGATCCCCTTCTCCATACATTACATTGGCTCTCAGAGATATGGTATACAGTATGTTTCCTGTAGGAAAAATACAATATTAATAAAATAGATATACATCCATGATAATGATAGTCACAATTATGTTTGGTTATAATTATAGTGGCATATAATCGCTTAGATTAATAGTTAACAAACATATTCACTGCCCGGACAATACTAAACTAAAGAGACTAAACTATGGAAATAAAGGGAGTGGCGGTGGGCTTCGCCTTTTTAGTAGATGATGCTGCAATTGTGTCGTCTGAAAAAGAGGCTGCCAGATCACATGACCAGTTGCCTTGTGACGGAAATAACAAATATATTCCGAATGACACAATTCGTACCCGAGCAAATACGATCCAAAACAAATAAAATTAGTTTCGGTACCAAACAAAGCGCGCAAAATAAAATGTGGTTGTTTCTATGGCAATAACCAGTATTATTTGAATAACAAACTACACTTACGAAATATTTATGTACACACTTACAATTACAATACACTTTTTGTAATGATTGTGTATGAAGTGTACTATAGTGTGGTGAATAAGTACTAATTACCTTGCTTTGTTTTGCTCCCATTGGCCTGTAGAATCTTTTTTTCTGCTTTGTGCTTTGTCTCGGGATATCCAGGAAATAGAAATTTTGATGGAATTGTTGTGTTTGCTTCGTCCCCATCTATGACATCATCGTGTCCGATAACTACATCTACTGTACTGCAGAATATTAACCTTCTCACATCACATTCAGTGCAAGCATTGATCAAATTTGATGTCCCTGTGATAAAAACACAATGCTGTCAGAGTTATAGATCTGTGTTATATTGCAAGTTGCTGGTGAACATTTGTCAGAGAAGTTACCACTCATTTTGCTGACAGTGTATTCCATTTATTTGTATATAAATGTGGAGAGTTCATCCTAGGTGTGAAGGGTAGTGGGTTCAATCTATGGCTTCAACATACCAAAGTTGTTAAATGGTACTGGTAGCTGCCTTGGCACTTTAAGGGTGAAGTGCTAGGACTGTTTGATTTGGTGTCTGGTTTATTATGCTCCCTCTATTGGAAGAATGGCTAAGCACCAGTAAGTGTTACCCCTGTCCATCCGTGTGAAAAATTGGTTTCCGATTTATAACTCTTGAGAGGATGGACTCAATTCAGATTGGGCAGCTAAGCACAGGATAATACAATACTGATCAGGTTTTGATTTCAGTTACAATCCACCAATTTGGGGAGGATTTATGGCCCTTTTTTTACTTAAAGATTTGTTTCCGCTCAATAACCTTTGCATTCATTTCATATTGCTTGAAAATTATATAGCCTTTACAAATAAATATTTGCATCGTACTGAAAAGCCCATAGCAGAGGCATTCGTGTCCTTTCGGCACATCTAGTGTGACTGGACATGGTGTCATGTGACTGACATGTGTCTATGTTAAGGTATAACAGTGTAGCAGCACTATATCTGATGTTAGTGGACACCACCTCTGTATAACTGACAAATTGTTGGTTGGTCATAAAACCTAGTTCACACTTTTATATTTGTTTATCATGTGATCCTTTTTGGAATGTACAAATATCACAGAAATGTTCAAAAGCATACCTTCAACATTTACTGATTGCATGGCTTTGAAGTCTGGAAATGTTCCATAGCTTATTTTCCCTGCTACATGATATACACTATCCACTCCATGTAAGGCATTGGTCAACTTGTGCTGGTCAGTGATACTTCCAACAATACTGGACACTGACTTAGTTGTTGTATGACCTTGAAATGAGTACAAGGACACTTCGGTACTTTAAATGATTTTTATTGGATAAAATATAACTGAGTAGCTCTTCTAAGTTAGTGTTCTTTTACTCACTTTGTCAAAATGTATCCAAATAAATTTGATTATATAGTTGGTTGCAAATCATTGATGAAAGCATGTAAAGATGGTTTAGTAAAACATATAAGACAGTATGTGTTAAATAAAAATTGCATTTACAACAAGATTAAACCTACTGTATAACAGATATTCGATATAATTATTGGCTTGCATTACAAACAACAAAACATTGATCACTATGATATAATATTACACAAATCATATTATATTTAATTGAAATACATCATTCTGTGGTATGTTTGTTCTAATAATTGTTCTAATGTATGTATAAGTGCAAGTATGTATGTTTATTGTATGTGTAAATGTATGAGTGCAAGTATGTATGTTTATTGTATGTGTAAATGTATGAGTGCAAGTATGTATGTTTATTGTATGTGTAAATGTATGAGTGCAAGTATGTATGTTTATTGTATGTGTAAATGTATGAGTGCAAGTATGTATGTTTATTGTTTGTGTAAATGTATAAGTGCAAGTATGTATGTTTATTGTATGTGTAAATGTATGAGTGCAAGTATGTATGTTTATTGTATGTGTAAATGTATGAGTGCAAGTATGTATGTTTATTGTATATTATTAGTTATACAGGTTGTTGACAGGGTATATGGGGGAATATAACCAGTTTGTGTGCCATATAACCCGAGGCGTTAGCCGAGGGTTATATGAATCGCAGACTGGTTATATTCCCCCATATACCCTGTCAACAACCTGTATAACGAATTTATAATACTGCAATTCCATGTTTTCATACGAATTTAGTTAAACAAGCAATGTTTCGATGCCTAGCTCTCTATATCTAATAATTAGATCTGTGTATTTTTGGTGTTTTTGGTTCATAAAATTGTTTAGAGTATTTTAGTTTTGTAAAATATCAGTTATTAAAACGTATTCCTTTAAAAATATATCGGGAATTACTTGTTGTAGATCAAATTTCTTTTATTTCACTCACACGTTATAATGCCTGAAAATTAATTGCATTACCCCGTAAGGTACCTCAATACACATGGTTAAGCGCGCGCTTGCACTCTAATTTTTATTTTCAAGCGTCTGATCTCATGGACTTTATCGAACTGAATTTGGCTCAAACCTTAAAAAATCTATCGTTTTGAATAATAATACTAGCACACATGTACTATGTTCAATATTTATTGAATCATGTGTGAAAATCAATTGTCAATTTCTAGTAACTTGCGGATATCAAGAGATGAAAGTTTTCGAGTCGAGCTGTCAGCGAAAATTGTCGCGAGGCGCATGAAGGGAAAAACGTCATATACCCTGTCAGCGCCGTGTATATAGAATCCTATACGCGAGCCTTTAACCAATGAAATTACTGGAATTTTCTTTGCAGTATTATAAGTAAATGTATAAGTGCAAGTATGTATGTTTATTGTATGTGTAAATGTAGAAGTAATGTAACTGTTTATATACAAGTATGTTAATATGTACTTGTAATAATAAATATACAATACTTTATGAAAATATTCCCGAAATAGACTTGATATATATTTACCTAATATATTTCTGTAAGGTTTTAAATCATACACACGGATTTCTTTCACATCGGCTGCCTTTGATTGTAGCAAACTTATAATATGCTGTCCAAGAAATCCTGCACCCCCGGTTACCAAGACAACACGTCCTTGTGTCGTCTGCTGCTGTATCTCACTGAAATATGTTAATGTTCAACAGGATTGTTGCTTGTGAAACATAATTACACCATCTTAACTGTAGACTGAAGGGAAGAAGTGGAGGGGTAGAGCATCTGACCCCTGATCTGAAGGTCATGGGATCGAACCCTTTGTCATGTGTCGAGTGTGTCGAGTGGGTTTGATCATGACCTGAATTATATATATATTATATTTTCTAGTCTCTCCGAATATCTGCTGTCCGAATAACACAATCTGTTGCTGAAACTTTTTACCATTGTCACATATTAACATAATATAATATAATAATAACAATGCTATCATCATCAGAAATCTATTAAACCTTATTTTTTATCGCTGGTGTTTACAGTTTATGATAGGGCAGACATTAGTAATATATCGTGTTTAAACCCTACAAATCACACCTATGTTGAATTAAGTTCTAAAATAATATACACATTTAATAACATTCAACACAGACCTGATCAATGGTATTTTAGAAGAAGTCTAAAGAAATATTTGACACTTCATAACTGTACTGTATATATGTGTCAGATGATGACAGGAAGCACTGATTGGATGTATATTGGATTCCAGCTGGGGCAGATAAAGAGAAATGCTGATTATGGGTCTGGACATGATTGATATCTAGATAGTGCACACAGGGGACAATATTGTTTAGGCCTATTGCGTAATATTATATAATTTGTCCGAGCCAGAACTGGCATTGTTTCTTTAAGGCATAATTACTGGATTTTTTAGAAATATGTGTTGAATGATTTATTGATGATTTGAGAAATAATCCTAATATTGTAATGTCTGTCCACTCTCTAAATTATTTATTAAACAGACTATTTTGTCAATTTCAAAACAAAATATTTACCACATGGACTTTTAACACATATTTTTGATGTCCGATTATAATAGACATTACAAATTATCCTTATATTCTCCAAAAGATGTCAATTTTGTGCATTTATTTGTGGCTGTAGTATAAAATATGTCCATTCCAATATTAAAGACGCTTAGCTATGATGTTGATTTTTCTTTGATCATTTTTGGTCTGTCACAGACGGTTTTGAGTATTTCTTTCTTATCAGTAAACCAGACAGGCGTAAAATGCTGAGTCAATGTTTGATCACAACGATAATTCAACGCAAAAATGCTTGGAAGGCACTCCAAAATTACATTACGTTTATTATTGTCGGTCGCCATTTTGTAAAGCGCTTGTCTAACGTAGTTACAACGAGCACCTGTTGCTAAGGTGGGCGTGGCTACAGTGCGTTTGAGGAAGGGTCAATTATCCTTGAAGATGAAATTTGTTTCATTCAACAGACTTGGCTGCAATTTTATCATTTGGAATAGTTTAGATTTTAACACAAATTAGGCAGTAAACTTACATAATGTGTATTTGCAAATATTGTAATGCCACAAATGTTCATATTAAAGATATAGCAACAACACTAGATGAAGCCCGTTCTAGTTTTATGACCAGATTGGCCTGATACATCTTTAGTGGTCATTTAAAGTTTATAAAATGAATACAATGATTACCTTGATCCTGTCTCTATTGTTGCAGACATCCTCAGACTTCTAGAAATTATTTTTGATATCCTAAATGAACTACTCATTTTCCAACTTATAGTTTGTGTTTGAATTTATTAGTATTCTAGCGTTTCTGTCTTAACAATAAGGCCAAGAGAATGTAAATCTGATTCTAACTTGCCTTGTTTCCGGTCCTGTAGTCATGGTAATTGAATCTTTCTATGTAAGCAATGTGAATTTTGTGCCTCTGTCAGAAATTATTCAACTCATACAGTAATACATTTCGTATTCAAGTTTATTGCTTAGAATTTTAATTGCAAATGTTTCCACACAATTTCAAGAAGTTTAATTTTTGTTCTTTGATTGTAATTTCAAGCTTTTAATATAAATAAAATCATTGGAATATTTCAGCATGGATTAATCTCCTCTCACTTGTTGTGTTACTCAAGTTTACTGTTTGTTTTCTGCCATACAGTTCAGCTTCTAGTCTTTAAGTGCTGTATTCAAAATATATCTGATGCAAAGTCCTAGGATGACATATGCTATATGCAATATGTACTGAAACAAGATAAAAACACACCATTTTCTTGCACAACAGTTTGTGCATAATTATCAATGTTTGAGAATAGGAATAAGTCCCATTAAGAATTCAACTTAAATAAATCTCAATACTCATATTGCTACTTTCAAATTTCATCTCCTTGTTACAATTTCTTGTAGTGCTATCTGCTCTAGAAAGAAATTTATCAGCGCATTTTGGGGAAATGTGTTGTATAGATTATTTTTGTGAGAATTATTTTTCGGTGCAGTCGTACTAACATGGTTTTGCTATTTGCATATCAGTGTTGTGTAAACCAATCAAATCTTATCTTACGTTTACCACCAAGGCAATTTCTTTTCAACCAAACAATGTTTGTAACCTTTGACGAAGATTGGTTATCCTTTCGATAAAGGGCATGTTACCTTACCGAAATCGGTGTATTTACCAAAATCCATTTTTGATCTGGAGTGACCAGCCAATCGTAACATCTCGGCATTTTTTTCAGTTGTAACCTTTAAATTGCACCGACCATCTTTTTTCAAGATATTTCTTGTTTGAAATCATCCTTATATGGTATTGTGTTTTTTTTTGCCAAATGTCTTAAGTTTGTTTAGCCTTAATGCCAGAGACCATTTTTATCTGCTGGGTGTGTCTGTCGGTGTTATGGTGAGAGATATTTGTGGAGATAAATATCACAATATCAGATTATTTTCTGCAGTTCACAGCTTGATGACATACTCAGTGCACATGGTACCTGATACGTTGTAGCCATATATTGACGTTGTATTTCATCCATTAATGGTGTTTGTATAGTAATCTCTTAATTAGCTTCTGTGACTTGAAACTGTATCTTATTTCTGCCAATGCATTTTATGAATGTCACTATTTATGACCTGCGGATTTATTTGATGCATTTGAATCAGTTACATAAACAAAACCTTATATAAATTTTAGATCACACTGGCATCCATTTAAAGTAATACAGGAGACCTTTTGTTTATGTTTTGTGCATTACATGTGATTTTCATGTGAGCAGAACAGTACAAGGTATTTTGTGTCAGGTATAGATAGAAAAACTACAATGCTGTGAGTTGATTAGTCAGATTTGTTACCAAATCCTCCTATATGACAAGAAAAGCAGAATAAAGTATAATGATTTTCAACTTGTTTGTGCCTCCCACATAGTTATAGGGGCACTTTGATTTATCCTTGTCTGTCTGTCCATCAGTCTGTCTGTCTGTCTATCCATCCCACAATACTTGTGTTGTTCATATCTTGAGAAGTATTTTAACCAGAGTAACAAAACATCATAGGAATATTAGAATTAGTCACCTCACAAACTGTGCACCTGGTTTTTTCTATTGCATTTTTTAGTTAGAGCAGAGTTACTACCCTTGATTGAGTAAAGTGGGGACACCTTTGTCCTGTGGACACTTTTTTAGTTTTTAACAACATTTGTTGCTTTTCGGTCATTTATTAACAGATATTGTTCTCAGGTTGAATCTTTAGTGATGATAAGAAAAAATGAAGAATAGTCAGAACATTTTAATATTTGTTCAATCCAGTGTTTTTAGATGTCAGATTTCAATTTTTAGTCCATTTGTTTTGATACTTATAGAATTGTGGTTTAGAGAAAGAGAATGCCTTACTCATGGAAGCTTTATGTCTGTTGGAAGATGATGGTCATCTGACCAGACGGAGCGATAGAAGATTATTGTTCGAGGTTGGTAAAACTTATATTCCTTACATGTTCAACCATATAATCAAAATGGAATGCAGGAATGGTAAGAATCCATACAGTATGTCTGTGATAGAACTTTGAATATGATGCATTGGATGTATAAATTACAATATACAAACCTTGTTTTGCCAAACATGGAAAGTAAGCTGTTGCTATGGTTACAACTTAAATATACATGCATTTAGTATATTCAGGGTTTGACCTGGAACTATACATGTTTAGTAACTCCGTTCTGGTAAAAAAGCATTTACAAATGTTTTACCCCAAACCCTCAATATGACATCCTCATTTTTAATTGCTACATGTATTTAAGATATAACTTGTTACCTGTCATTATCACGACTGCATCTATACTGTTTGGTGCAGTAGACTTGTAAGTGGTTCACTTTCAGTAATTATATATACAGTAAAACCTCAATAATAAGACTACCTATTGGACCCTTGAAAACTGGTCTTCTTATTGCGGTGGTCTTAATTTTGAGGTTGATTTAAGAGCAACACAGTGAAAATGGACTTGCAAATTGTGTTCTTAATTTTGATGCAGTCTTATTATTGAGGTGGTCATTAGGTGAGTTTTTACTGTATTATCATTATAGGGCTGTCATTGATACAATTAATATCAATATATCAACGTTTTTTCTGTTGATGGATATTCGAAATACACACAAATAACAATATTATGGTTGGAAAATACTGGAGAATGGGTACTGTTTAACAGTGCTTATGGATAGTGCATTCCAAATGTTGGCAATGGAATATATTACTGTGAAGTTAAAAATACGGAGTAATTATTTAAATGGTATCTTGTTGTCATAAAAATACAAGTTTAACATATAAATATGTAGAGCATACACACATAAATATACAGAAAAATAGGAGTTAATTGTCAATTATAAGAATTTATAAATATAGTCAATATACCGATATATCATTGATATTTGTCTTGTGGTACATCAATATTGTTGATATTCAAAAATTGTATCATTGACCGCCCTGTATCAGCGTAATTTTGTTTGTGTTAACATGGCTTACGAATGTATTGGTGTATACATTTTTATTGTAGGTATTACTACACAAGTCAAGATTGGAGAAACAGATATTGACCATATTAGACACTGAGACGAAGAAAGCAAAATGTAAGATTTCTGTTGCACCATACTGTAAATACAAATATTGTGGGTTTCGCATTTAAGTATTGTCATTCACTTGTAGTAAAGTAGCCGTTACAACATTTTTGTACCCAATCTTCGATAAACGGATCGAATTTACAAGGGAAGCTGTCTGAAATATTGAAACATTAGTTGCTAATAAAGTGGCTGCTTGGTAATGGGGTAATGTTATTGATTTAACCAAGTAGTCAATATGTAGATAAGTAAGGTCACAGTTTGATATAGCAGCATATTGCCAGCATACATGTTTTTAAGATTGGCTTTAGTTACTTTTTCAAAACTGTTCAAGAATCTGGCAAGAAGTGGATAACAACTTGAAGCTGTCTGTAAGAATTTGGTACTTTGTATTTTATAATGGCAATAAGTTTGGTTCCTAGACACAATATAGATTACAGTAATAATAACAATTTTATTTATAGAGGCAACACAGTTGAGCAAGCTCAGACTTCTGTGTGAGCCTCAAAATCAATGTTTCCTCACTGGTAAAACCTCATTTCTGTTCCTATTTCATCAGTTTTGTGTGTTTATAGTTTCAGACAAAGGCTGTCATTATTTTCACATACTAGATGAACTACGTAAAACACTACAGTATGCTAAAGTGAAGAAAGAAGCTTTAATGTTTTGTCTACAGAAACTGGAAGAACAGAGTGATGTTATACGAACAACACAATCCCATTATTTGCCTTGCTGTGACTGAAAAGTGTGTACTGAATGTTATCATATATGTGATCAGTTACAAGGTCCTTCACCTTTTATCCACATTTGAGCGCCACTGTACGATTTCCAACCTCTTCTTTAAGTGATGTCATTTCCAGAAAACGTCACATGTGACATCACTGTACTGACAGTTAGCACTATTTGCCTCATACAGCAATATGAAAACGAAGTGACCATATGGAATAAATATTGTTTCCTGCTTGCAAATAGAGGCATCACATGTTGCGTTTTCTTGAAATGATGTTACTTACAGAAGAGGTTGTAAATCCCATAGCAGCACTCATTTATATTATGATTGAACAAATTATCATAGTGGTTATTCTTTCGCTTGTAAACATTAACCACCTGATCCTGACATGGCCATTACACAGAATATATCGAATCTCCATGAGCGAATCATGCAACCCTGATAAAATATTAACCAATGTTGTTATAGCTTATTCATAATACTTCACATGTAGACAGCCGAAGATATACATAGACAAGTGAGTAGACAAAATTGTGACATTGTGCTAATATAGGCCAAGAGGATCAGGGTAACTTTTACAAGCTTTACATGCAGACAATATATATAATGTACAGTTGGATGTCAAATAACGGTGACAACGTGGTTGGAGAGCGTGTATTTCTGCTTCTAGTGTGGATTTGCTTTCAAAAGAACTTCACATACATTAAATTAATATTAAAATGACAGTTTGATTTTTTCGAAGTGTGTACCATGTGGATTTCATATGAATACTTGAATTGGACTTTGGTTGAAGATGGAAATCTCATAAAATATGGACTGTTTGGACGTAAATTTCATGTGGTGTTGAGAGTGGTGTTGATAACTATTTCAATTGACTTGCTAAACGTGGTGTCTCAGTTAACTTGCTAAAAGTGGTGTCATACTTGACTCATACTGCATGGTCAAGTGAACAACCTTTGATAACTGTGACGTTCTAAATCATTGATGTTGTAGTTAATAATTGTTTAGCAACAGTTTATTATTTGTTATACATTTCCACATGAAATGGGCTGTAGCTGATTGATCAATAGCGTATTGTAATGCTATTTGTTAACAACGATTTGAGTTTTGTAAAGAAGTTTTCAAATGATCACACATGTACATTGTTTTATATTTTTACTGATCTGTTTAATGTTATGAATAAAGAGTTTTAATTAGCAGAATGTGTAGTTTTATTATTTCATTATATTTTTAATTTAAGCAATTGTTATTGAAAATACATTTAACTGTTAATATTATAGTTTAAGTCTTTTTAATATGAAATTATTCAATTAAGGGATAAATTATAGTCTTCGGACGAATATGCCTTCTTAAAACTATAATATTTCGTAGTAGTTGGCGGTACTTTGTAGTTGTTTGGGGTGATTTTGGGTGGTTTGGGGTGTTTTCGTGTTTTCTTTGGATTAAAATTTGAGAAGGCATATTCACCCGAAGACTAAAATTTATCCATTAATTGAATAAATTTCATAATGAAAAGACTTAAACTATAATATTTCGTAGTAGTTGGGGTGTTTCAACGGACCCCTCGATATCTGCGTCCTAGGTTACTAGCCAGTAATAGCAATTCAGAGATTGTGAAGTTCGTGATCAAACCCCGTGCAACGCAGGGCTTGAACTGAATACCTTCGGTTCAGGAGTAAGGCCCTGGACCACATCAATATTAATTAAACGAATAGATTATACTAGTATTAGTGAATTCAGAAGAGATATTAAATCATCTACCATACTTCAGCGTACATCTAACATATCAGGCATTGATAAGCTTGTTGATGTTTATAACAGTGAACTTGAGTCGATTCTTGATAAACACGCATCTTTGCGGACCAAAACCATTGTACTTCGTCCGTCTTGTCCCTGGTTCACTGAAGAATTGCATAATGCCAAACATCTCAGACGTATGCTCGAACGAAAGTGGAGGAATACTAAATTGACTGTAGACCACCAAATATACAGAAAACAATGCTCTTACGTAAACAATCTATTGAAACATTCGAAAGTTAACTATTACAGTGAGAAAGTAGAGTCCTGTGGTCGCGATGAAAAAAGTCTAGCAAAGATCACTAAAACCTTAATGGGTGAATCATGTGAGGTTGTGTTGCCGTCCGGCAAATCTGACAAAGCACTAGCACAGAGCTTTAGTGATTTTTTTGTAAACAAAATTGAGACAATCAGATCTGACATAATATCTCAACATGAAGGAATCACAGAGTATGATTTCAAAGATCTCGAGCAGCCTTTTGGTGAGAAGGAACTACTGCAGTTTTCTCCAATCATGGAAGACGATATCTCCAAGATCATCGCTCAATCACCATGCAAAACATGCGAACTGGATCCAATTCCAACTTGGTTGCTGAAAGAATGCCTACCAGAACTTATAAGTGTTATAACAAGAATCATTAACAAATCTATTGAGATGGGATACGTGCCCATCTCTTTCAAAAGCTCGCGTGTTAGACCTTTGATAAAGAAACCTGGACTTGATCCGAATGTTCTGAAAAATTACCGCCCAGTGTCCAATTTACCTTTCATCTCAAAAGTCTTGGAAAAGGTTGTTGATACTCAAATTGAAAAACATCTTGAATTACACCAACTCCATGAAATTAACCAATCTGCTTACAGAAAACATCATTCAACAGAAACAGCATTACTACGTGTGCAACATGACATTTTGAATGCCTTTGATCGAAATGAAGCTACCGTTCTTGTAATGCTCGATTTGTCGGCAGCTTTCGATACTATCGACCATAACATCCTCCTTAATCGTCTTGAGTACCATTTCGGAATCGCAGGCAAACCATTAGAGTGGATGAGATCTTACTTGACAGACCGCTTCCAGACAGTGTGCATCAATGGTGAGCTCTCAGATCCTGTGGAAATGAAGTATAGTGTTCCACAAGGTTCTGTGCTGGGACCAAAGAATTATGTCATGTACACAAAACCTGTTGGTTCGATCTGTAGAAAACATCAACTACATAATCACTTCTATGCTGATGACTCGCAGCTATACATGGCATTCAAATTAAAAGATGACAGCTCCCGAATTAAAACATTTCAACAAATCGAAGTTTGTCTCAACGAAATTGTCAGTTGGATGAACACCAATTTGCTGAAACTAAACGCTGAAAAAACAGAGTTAATTGTATTCGTTCCTAAACGAAATTCTGCTTTGGCTGAAGATATTTCCTTAAAGGTTGGGGAATCAGTAATCAAGCAATCTATGAAAGTTAGAAACCTAGGTGCTATGCTTGACACTCATCTAGAAATGAATACTCATGCGAACAGTGTCTCCCGAGCATGCTATATGCACATCCGACAGATTGGTCAAATAAGGCAATATCTTACTGACGGTGCGGCAAAATCCTTGGTGAATCATTCAATTACATCGAGGCTGGACTATTGTAATGCCCTTCTAAAGGGCTCTGCAAAGACAGTTCTTAACAAACTACAAACCGTTCAAAATACCGCTGCACGGCTTATTACCAAAACTCCTAGGTATGTCAGCATCACACCAGTGCTCAAAGAACTTCATTGGCTCCCAATACATCGACGTATAGATTATAAAATCCTCACTCACGTCTTTAAAGCCCTTCACGGAGAAGCCCCGCAATACATCAGAAACTTGTTAACAGTATATATACCTCAAAGACAATTAAGGTCTCTGCATGGACCGGTTTTACTGAATGTTCCACGTTCCAGAACTGTAACATACGGTGATCGATGTTTTTCAGTTGCAGCACCAAAACTTTGGAACACATTACCTTCAGAACTACGTGACTGCAAAACTCTCTCGTCCTTTAAAAAAACTTTAAAAACTCATCTTTTTACAATTACCTATTGATATTCTTCTAGTTATTTACACAAGTCTGTAAGTTTTACCGGTTTTATAAGACATTTTAAACGTTTTATGTGTGTATATCTTATTATACTTATGTATATCTTATTATTATTTTTTTTTTACCTTAATAACGTTTTATCCGATAATACTTCTTTTGTGATTGTTCTTTTATTTCTTATGTACAGCGCCTTTGAACGTGCTTTGCATGAAAAGGGCGCTTTATAAATCTGGTTATTATTATTATTATTATTATTATTATACAAACAATTTATGTCATACCTGGGATATCTACATTGGTCCCAGATCAAACCAGAGAAATACCCTGTTTAAACTCGCAACTTCAAATTTAAAGAGAAGTTTAACAGACAGTTTCATTTTAATCTAGAATAAGTTTAATGAAAATGTACAATTTTACTGGCATTCCTTGTCTAGTATTGTCATTGACAGAACAAAACAAACATACCTTATTTAACTTCATCGAATATTGCAAGTTTTAGTCACCAATCATGCAGACGCATGAAATAACTCTTACACTACTGTCAAAAGCGTACTACAAGTTGTCTCCCTTTAATCAATAACGTAAACTTGATGCGTGATTTATCATAGATGACTGATTTGACGTTCACGTCACGTATTTTCTACATTTGTCATGTTGTGATTGTTTACACGAGGGAAGATGAACTATCGATAACGGATTTCTATTGTATGATATGTAGTTGTTGTCAAATTGTGTATAGTTGTTCAACCGCTATTAGACAAGTTTATCGCGTATATTTATATGCATAACGTTGTTGTTATTGTGTCTCGATTACACGTTATGGTAAATTACGTTATAATAATGTTGCTTGATGTGTTAAAGGAAAAGAAGTACATCTGCGTTACATAAACTGTTCTCTACTGAATAATCGGACTTTTTACATCACTGGTGATTTGAAAGGATAACATTCCTGGTAGGTAGTTTTATGTTTCTTTGTTCATAAAAATGACGTAACAAACCTTGTAACGTATAATGTTTTATGTGTTTAATCTATGCCCAATCGATCTACTCGAACATATATATACATGGCCGTGTTACTATGGTCAACGTCAACTGGTCATGTACATATATGCACTTGTTTTATTACATTCTGTGTTGTAAGTTAATCATCCGGATAAGTTGTGTCTCTCGTGTCCATTTTTATGCACCAGGAGCAGCATACGTAGTATATTCTTTCTTGGAAATCACGTGACCTGTGGTTTTTTGTTAATGGTTTGTAGCAACAACATGTTGTTAACTGGTACATGTACTACGAACAACACTGATAAGTGACATATTATCACGCAAATAATGGGACAGTCTGTATCTCGTTATGTCTCCGCATTACGTTGTATTATAACAGCTGTATGTTGGTTATTTTTAGATAATATAATAAATGGAAATGTTAGGACAACACCATTTATATACTGACGTGTGATGTCTTATAGGTGTATAAATTACACTGGGGCTGTACAAAGAGTGTGAAGTCCGAAGCACAATAAATTGTCCCAATGTTATTTACTAGTATACACCGATAAAACATCAGCATGTGCAGTTTAATAATTTGTTTACGTTCATTTTCTCGATCATTTTTATTAACCAATGGTTAAAGCTACGCAAGTTTGTGTGCTCGGTGTTTTATCCCTATCACGAGAATACTCAGTCTGGGTGACGAGATTACTTATGATGATGATGATGAAGTTTGTTTAACTTTCTTTCAACGTGGTCACTTATGTGTTGAGCAAATATTGAAACAGCAGCGGTGACCGTATAACGGACAGTGTCCCAAAAAATCGAACCAAGAAATAACTTCATGATACAAATTCTTTAATTCTGTTGTAAAATCCCTTCACAATGTTACGAAACACAGAAAGTAAACCTTTAAAGCGTAAGTAAAACGCCAAGTAAATCTCGTCTTCACCTTTTCGTTCTTTGATTAATGTGGTTTTATAAGCGAAAATTTACTTTTGCCATGTGACGTCAACCACCGGTAACGGTTGCAATAATTTCGTCGGATTCGCCTAGTGTAGTGCGTTGCGAACGTTAACATGTAATATTCCGCCCAATAAAATTTAAGGACAGGGGGCGCCACAGTTAATGTAATATTACATTGTCTGGTCACGTGTTTATCTTGGCAAAATACAATTGTATTGTAAATATTTGTTGATATTTGCATACCGATATTTTGTTCCTTCCTTGTTCTTAACTGTCGGCCATTTTGATAGGAAAAACTGCTTAGCCCGGCCTTATAGGAGTACAAATATGTGATAATTAAGAAAATACCAAGATAATTTGCATGTGACAACCACTTTTCAAACTTACTGAGCCATCTGCTCACATGAGCATAGTGAATAAGTTATGTTTTATATATCGGATGAGTTTATCATCGTTTACATTATATTCCCCATAAACTTTAAGGAAATTTGCCTATTAAAATGGCCAACAATTGAGAACAAGGGAGGTAAATATTGTAGATGTGAGAACTATGGACTGCATGTATTGATATAAACTGTTTATGTGTAACTTATTTACAATGTGGTCTTCAAACAACAACAATGTAAGAAATCCACATTAAACATATCTGCACATCTACACATGTTCATACATACAACATAATTATAATGATAAATGAGATCACCAAAAGCTATATAAAACACAGACAACTCACGTAAGACACACGTAGGCCGCAAGAATGAAATATTATTGATTCAGCATTAAATATTGCCTATACTCATTTTTTAAAGTGTATCTGTATCACAGTCACGATGAAAGGCGACGTTACGCCGTGAGTAAGATCAAACAAACGACCGATTGGCACTCAGGTTAAGAACAACATAACAATTTAGTTGCGATATTTATATGATTAACAAGAAAATTCTCAGATTAATAACTGACACGTTGCTATGTGACAATCACGTGATACGGTATAAAAAGACCATTCTTGTCCGTATTTCATTTGATGTGTCATATTATGCAAATTTTGTACGAGAGTTTGTGGTTTCTATCATATCTAATTTGCATAATTTGACTGTTTTACGGGCGGGATGTCAGTGTTGGCAGTATATATTGAATTTTGGAACACGCCCAGAAATGAAAATGTGCGCTTGTTGTAAAATATACATATATGGGTCATTGCGACTTTGTTGGGGGGAAACTCTTTCGAAAGTATAACGTTAAATTGGTCGTCTTAAAGTCTATACGATGAGATGCTCGTTTCGAAGTCCCTGTCTTTGTACGCGTGATTTTGTCTAAAGTATACATTGAAAAGTGTTATTCAAATATACGTATACAGAAGCAGCGATTCACTTTAATATTCGTTTACTCTTTATACATATAATAGACTTATAATAATTTTACCGAAACACACAGAAATTTCACACCTAGACCTTATACCGTTACACTGTTACACTTCGTGACGGCTTAAACTATATTGTTATAGTTATACAGGTTGTTGACAGGGTATATGAGGGAAGCTGTCAATGCGCCATATAACCCGAGGCGTAAGCCGAATTTTTCATTAGAACTACGTTAACCGAGCAAGGTTTTCGATGATTCGCTTGACTGTCATATCAATATAAGTCTAGATCTAATACGAGTAATGAGACCTATGTATTTTTATTAGTTTTTTGCTTTGTAAAAATGTTTTGTCTGATTTAGTCATGAACAGTCTCAATAATTAAAGCGTTATCCGCTATATGACGGAAATACTTTCTGTAGATCAAACTTCTATTATTTCACTCCCACGTATAGTGCAGTTATATCAACCGCGAACGCATGAATATATTACCTGGACAAATACATTTCAAAATAGGGGTATTGAAAAATTCGTGTTTGTCCGTAAGCTTGACGGAGAAAAAGCCGCGGTTGTGTTTTGATAGAAAAGTAAACGAAACAGCAGTTATAGCTTTACGCACGAGAGCATTTCCATACCTAAATTGACATGGATCGGTCCTGAAAGTTCACACACCTGTTCGCGGTCAATCTGACGGCACTTTTTTAAATATATTGCCTGTATTGTATACCTCATAAGGTACCCCAATACACATCGTTAAGCGCTCGCTTTAATTAATTTTCAAGCGTCTAATCACATATTGACGTTATCGAACTAAATGGACTCAATCTTAAACAATAAATATCTTTAAACAAAGATGGTCGGCGCAACTTGAAGTATACACATTTGTTGCAATCTGAAGGTTAACATTTGTTGCACAACATAAAAAAATGCCTAAATGTCATTCAAGTACGCTATACTACAGAAACTCCGAGACTTGTAAGGGGAGCTCACTGCGTAGGATCGTAACTACTCGGCGGTATCCGGCAGAGCCAATAAGGCCGAGGTGTTCCGAATGAGACTGCATGAAATTACTCCGTGGTGTGATTAGTCATAGGCACAGTATAGTCTGTTTCAATATAGTTCAACATTACTGATTGCAAGTCGTGAACTAACGCATTCATGTTAATCAACTAGTTAAGTAGCGATTTATCTGATTAAAACAATATAAATGTTCTCAACTGGTACATAAAACCAAGAAAGTCTTCTTAATTCTAACACCGGACAATTCCCCGTGGTGATGTCTTACAACACTACTTACTGGATAAATCTAGAAATAAACTATACACAATGCTTCAAGGTTACACATATTTTTCGGTTGAAGAGAAATTGCCTTGGTGGTTAAATGTAAGATTTGATTACAAAACACTGATATATAACTGGTTTTCAAGTATTTCTCCATAAAATTATAAGTTTGTTAAGATCGTGTCACAACAAAATTCACTGATTTGCTCCCAACTTGTCGTACATCATGACATGCGATTTAATAATTCGCATATGAAAACATGAGACAAACGAGACAACGATTCTTTGGTTATTACATAAGTGTTTTATGATGTAGTTGAATTGAATACTTTTCTATAGACATATGCTGTTATTGTAAAGACACACAATGCGCATCATATTTTGAATAAGTTATAAGTTTTGATAGCGAGAATACCTTCTATAAAAGAGAAGTAAATATGTCTGAATATATACTCAGTATAAGTACGAAGCGAGGTTTCCTTCCTGCATTACAATTCCTTTCTTTACCGTTTCAGTGTCGAGAGATCAACGTACAACTCAATACAAGGAGGCACCATGATGATGTTTAGTTTGGCAACAATATGTCTGATAGTTTCCACTACCTTTGCCGCTAAATCAGCTCCTACACCATCAACAGTTGATGGTAACATCACTGCAGGTACAAGTTCTTCCGCTTCAGCGTCATCTACAAGCACGACTTCTAATGTTCAAACTACTACAACAACGGCAGCACCTACCAAACCGCCTGCAGACATACCCAATCCCTTTGATGGTGTTAGAACGTTTGATCTTTCTATGACCATGCCTGAACCAGCTCGCCCAGCGCCCAAACTGCCTGCAGACAAACCCAATCCATTTGATGGTATTAGAACGTTTGATCTTTCTATGACCATGCCTGAACCAGCTCCCGCAGTGGCCACAGTATGTAGTTCAACTGATTTATGTGAAACAATGCGCGGAATATGTATCCAAGGAACTTGTAAGATGACTACTACATGTCCAAGAGATTTTAAATGTGATTGTTATCCAGGGTACATGGGGCAGGTCTGTGATACAAAAATCAAGCAACATGTAAATGGACCAATAGACAACGGGAATGATAAGACAGAAACAAACGGTAACAAAGTCAGCATTGATAACGGCAAGCATCTTCTAAAAGGTAGTGGAACTGCGCGCAAAGATATTGTTGAAAATGCCAGTCATAGAAATACCAAAGTGAAGGCGGAGACCCAAACACCAGCGACAATAATTGATAAGCCTTTGCCTGAACAGAAATTGAACAAAGTAGCAAAATCTACGACAGTCAGTGCTGATGTAACAACTACTTTATCGAGTAAATCGGGTGCTAGCGCCACTGGGTATGTGAAAGGCCCAGAAGTATATGTGCCAACCGATTCAAGTATTGTAAAGGTGAAGTCGTCTAAAACTGAAATCCTGATAGACAAACCAACTGTTATTAGTCAAACATCTGATTCTGTGCCTCTGTCTACTGTTTCATTGAATGATAGTAGAGTAGGTGTGCCACAAGAGTCATTGACAGTCCTAGAAGCTAAAAGAAAATCTGCAAGTGAATTAAGACCAGGATCTGCGACAGAAACGGCCCAGAAAAGCACGACACAAGGAGCTTCTGTTAATAAAATAGACAATAACTCTGGTGTTAGTAATAAACATCACAATGTTGTTTCAAAAGCAGAAATTGTGCAAGGTAATGAAACATTGTTAACTGAAATTACGGGGACCGTTGAACATTCAAAAAGTACAATTGCAGCTAGCAATATTTTAGCTGCGTCTGATATTAAAATTACAATCGAAGCTGCTAAAACAGAAACGAAGAATCAACTGGTGAGAGAAAAGTTGCCCGCTACTGAAAATCTGCCCACTAAAAACCAACGATCAGTTGTAAAAACTCAGACCAAGGCATCTGATCAGAAAGCTCCAGTCGTGAATAAAAAAGCATCGACAGTACCGAAAAGAGTACATAATACCGATAGTACCAACATAGCTGGTCAAAAAATTGTAATAAGTAAAAATGGCGCTCAGAAGGACAAACCAAAACAGGATTCTGTTCCCAATCCTGACAGTCTCTTAGCATCTGAAAAGATTTTAGTGAGTTCAGATTTCATTGCAAGTGCTAGTCAACATACCGAAATGCGTAAAAGTATGCAGTCAAGTGTTTTGAATCCACTTTTTAAGTTTTTGAGTATAATTGGCTCACCAACGTTTGTTGACAATGTATCAGCTGTGAAAATTGAAATTATTACCAAGCAAAACGACACTTCAGTTGCAAAAAGCAATAATGCTATTCCACCAAATAAAAACGATAGGGTTTCCTCAACGAACACCAATTCTAAAGTGGTCGAAGCTGCGAGTCAAACTGACAGGTCAGTTGTCGATAACCCAGTTCGGAATGAGAAGTCCGGGACTCCTTAAGTCTGTTATATATACATGTATCATTGCGATTGTTGGTTTGGATGTCAGTCGTCCAATGTTATATGACCTACCAAGTAGTAAATCGATTCTACTGACGTCCGTACTGTGCTTTATAAGATCAAATTCTGGATTCTTTATAAGATCAAATTCTGGATTATTTGCATATTTCACCGAGCCACATTCATACATGGTTAGTTCGGGTTTACTATCGATCCTTATATCAAGGAAATATGCATGAAAAAGTTGTTTAATTTATGCTGTCTTAACTTGTATATATGAGCTTGTCATGAGTTTGACATATGTTTGAACATTATTGTTGAGGAAATATGCTCTGTGGTTTCGTTTGGTTATATTCATCGAACAAATACGTTTATATAATGACAGCAAGGTGTAGTTTAATGGTATGACTCAGCACACATTCGACCATTGGTTTGGCATTTTATGTACAATACTCTTATGCTATTCAGATGCTTGGAAACTTACAAGCTAAGCAGAGTTTAATGAATATATGCGATGCCATTACCGGTTCCAGAAGTTTGGGCTAACGGCGTGAAGTTTTGTACTGTACTGTTAATATATGTCTGTTTCACATGTAAACACATGTTCACATTTCTCTTAATATTGAATTATTGTTTGCGAGCAGAAATATTTCATGATTTGAGTGTTCAATGTCGTAAAAATCGTATACTTGCCAGATTTATGTAGGCGGTTGCGAACCCACTGCCTGCATGTAGCTACCTTTAAGAATGTGGTATGTCTGCCAGTTTTCCATATCGCTTGTAAATAATCGACTGTACAATTCTTGACAAATATTAATTGCGTTGTGAAATAAATTTATAAAAAATATGAGGCGGTGTTGACTTCAATATACGAATAGAAGGATAGTGTGTTTGTTTTATTCACATCGAAAAGTTAACATAAAAATACAATGTAACAAGGAGTGCTCTAGCCATATATAATGACATATCATCGGTTTGTATTCATGAATGAAAACATTGTTAATGAGTTGGGTCATAAAATGATTATAAAAGTGTTATAGCGCAAAGTGACATAATGTCATTTGATAAGGTGAATGATTTCATTGTCCACCCTTCAATTAAAAAAACAATTGATTGTAGACTTAAACGTAACGATAATAAGGCGTGTCCTGGGTATAAAAGCTTAGTTTTAGAGACACCTACGTCATAGAGTTGTGTCACAGGACAACAAACGACAAGCAAAATTGTGTTCATTTTAATCTTAAAGCTCATTTTTATTCACATGCCATTGTTTTACAAGTCTGTGAATTAATCGATAAAACGCCTTATTTTCTCGATGTGAAATAGTTTTCATGACATAAATTGTCGAACTTACCGAAATATACGTCGATTTAACGAACCGTTCTTTAAATATGCATTTATTTTAACCACTCAAGATAATGCATTGATCATGTGAGTACCATAAACTAGCATTTGTTTTTGTTTGAAGATTTGATAGTGATCACAACAAAGTCATTCTGTGGCTCCTGATGATGGACAATTAGACGATATATCAAATATAATTGCGTCTCACCCATGAGTTTGCTTTATTTTCCAACTCAAGGTTTGTGTCAATATGAAACGACGAATATAAAAAATACAACAGGAATGTACAGTGCAGTAACCACACATATTTAATAAAAAAAAACTATACACCTTGATAATAATTTATATGTCAGTGTTTTGCGATATCCGTCTGTAAAGTTTCACACGTGGAAGAAAAGCAGACGATACCGACGACTTAACAAAAACAAGTCAATTGTATTGCAGTTCAGTTCAAATAGTAATTACACTTCTTCTGCAATGACATTACAACGCTATACATTGCAAGTCCTTCTTAGATAGTAATGTCAACAAGTCGACTTCCATGACAAAGTCTATATAAATATATTTTGTGTAGACAGTGACATAAATCAACAAGTTCTGTCCACGTTTGCGACCAGACATTTTATTAAGACTTGTACAATGTACATCGTCTACAACATATACATGTTTATATTTTGTCAACGTGTAAGAAACTTACTAAGTGTTATTGTACAACAATAAAAAATACATAGGAATCAGCCATATATTACACAAATTAGTTTGAAATAAATCGTCGGAGGTTGAGTTAAGCATTTATCTTTCAACAGTTAATAAAGTATTTCTTACAACTAGAGCTTCTTTAACATACAATGCAAGTTTAATCATTTCAATCATCTATCATCCAATTTCAATAGTTGCAAAAATTTGTAACAGATGGATGCATGTAGTAATAATGTTTTAAATATTTTTTTCTAAGATTAGCGAATAACAAATGTTTATATTCTTCATAATTAATAATGAATTGAATTGAATAACGGAAAGATGGGTGATTTATTTGTCTACGTGTTGCACTGCAATCTGTCAATAATATTAATGCGCCAAAGTCGATGTGAAATTTGTTTTTGCCGCTAACGAGATCGGCGTATATTGGATCAAGTAAAATGAATAGGCCCAGACAAGTGTAGTACAGGGATTTATGTCCATGGGGAGGATGGCTTTGTTTTCACAGTGCATGCAATTACTTCTCTTCTTTGACTAGAATGATTAAACAGAAGAAAACCACCGAAAATCCCCTTCCTACGACAAGAAAAATATCGAGGTTGGATTAGTGCAGTATCGTCAGTAATATCCTCAGGAGCTATATAAAACTTTTATTTATACTTATTCCCGGTGTTTACAGTAAACACACACCCTTTATATGTATAAAACGTTCTAAATTCTCATATATTGTATACATGTATGTTGACTATGTACATTGTACCCGTCGTAATAAATGTTCTGTTCTGTACAGTAATCATTTAATACTTCTGCAGTTACTCCATAACTATCGACTTCACAGCGATAAGAAAAATCGTCATGTTACATTGGATAGGGCCTCTAAACAGTTCATTTTATAAGACAATGGTTAAGTTAAATTTTAAATGCATTGACAACAAAGTGAAGCTTACAGTTTGTAATGATATGAATGGGATCAGTTTTGTTTTTCTTACATCACAACACATGAATCAACTGTTAACCACAACTCGACAGCTATCAGAGAAACATTTAAATACTTATTAATTGCATTAAGTAATTAGGCATGTAAAAACATCCGTAATCAGACTTCACTATCCGTCATTTACCATCTGTGCTGCTCTCTCCTATCTTCTCCTGCTACATACGTGACAAGTTAACAGAAAACATCATTTAATATTTACATGCATTTATATATATAAAATATATATATGAGCGCTGCTATGGGATTTATAACCTCTTCTGTAAGTGACATCATTTCAAGAAAACGCAACATGTGATGTCACTTTTTGCAAGCAAGAAACAATATTTATTCCATATGGTCACTTCGTTTTCATATTGCCGTATGAGGCAAATATTGCTAACTGTCAGTAGGATACATAGTGATGTCACATGTGACGTTTTCTGCAAATGACGTCACTTAAAGAAGAGGTTGGAAATTGTACAGCGGCGCTCATATATTCTTTTTACAGTCCCATCTATGTACTGTACAACCTAATAAAAACAATATAGATTAACCACACGAAAATACATAGCCATACTGAATAGAATTATAAGAGACTATATATTATCATAGTACAATAAATATCACATTCGATTAACAATACATGTATTTACAAGGTAAAACTGAGGATCAGTCGCTAATTGTATATTAAAAATGTAATTAAACAAAACACAATACGATATATAGAGGATCTTACATGAGTGCTTATTTGTTATTGTTTTTATGAAACGAGTCGACTGAAATAATATGACGCGAGGCTCTGCCGAACGTCATATTCGTTTCAGTCGACGAGTTTCATAAAAACAATATCAAATAAGCACGAATGTTACACAATATTCTATTTATCACATAACACCGTAAATAGATTGTTTTCAATCTTTAAATAGACAGATCTTTCTTCGTCCTCATATACACAGTGACCGAAGTTCACCCCGAAGTTTCGGGACAAGTGTTGTACCTTATTCATTTTCTTATATTTCGGACATTTACAAACACATGTACACAATACAAAAAGGAGGCACCGGCCCAATGGACATATAAGTCACCTTGACAATAATAGGTAAATGTGATCCACTAACAGGTATATGTGGTAATAACATTTACAACATAATATGATCGAATGTATGTACATGTATATAAAGAGTGATCAGTATCGTATGCTTCGGTAATATAAATGGACACAGCATTATGGAAGTCATATTTAACTTAAGATGAAAATGAACACATGTAACGTTTAAATATCGAAATAATCAGAAAGTAAAGGAAATTTCAGGGTATACATTTCACGAGTTATAGTAAAACAATAACTGATCATTCAGTGCATAAGTGTATAATGTTGTTAATGTTGTTAATGTTATCACGCAGATATCACCGAGCAGTTGATTTACACATGTAAAAGTAGACCTATCTTCAATTTTATATATTGAACTCCGTTAATAAGGGTTATTTTCAGTCGGTGGATACGTTGGAATTACGGCACTGGCTGTTGGTTCAATTCTATTAATTTTGACAACTTTACAAAAAACAGACATTTGTTTTGGATGACTATACTATGCTGTGTATCTGAAGACCATCGAATGTTTCTGGTATTTCCAGCAGTTGGCTGCACTAGGAACACCTGCCTGGTACCGGCACACTTCCAGCAGTTGGCTGCACCAGGAACACCTGCCTGGTACCGGCACACTTCCAGCAGTTGGCTGCACCAGGAACACCTGCCTGGTACCGGCACACTTCCAGCAGTTAGCTGCACCAGGAACACCTGCCTGGTACCGGCACACTTCCAGCAGTTAGCTGCACCAGGAACACCTGCCTGGTACCGGCACACTTCCAGCAGTTAGCTGCACCAGGAACACCTGCCTGGTACCGGCACACTTCCAGCAGTTTGCTGCACCAGGACCACCTGCCTGGTACCGGCACACTTCCAGCAGTTTGCTGCACCAGGAACACCTGCCTGGTACCGGCACACTTCCAGCAGTTAGCTGCACCAGGAACACCTGCCTGGTACCGGCACACTTCACGCTAGTTCGATTACTTTTTGTCCATGACGGTTGACAAGTACGTATATCAGCAGTTGTCGCAGTATATGTTTTTCGTTTGAATTTGAAACATTGGTTGGTTAATTGAGACTAGATTCGCCATACAGTACTAAAGGTGGCAGGTGGACTTATTGCATAACATTGTATTGGTAAGAGCAACAGAAACTAATGTGACGATCAAGACATAAATTTGCTTTTGCAATTATAAAGTTTCTATAAAAGGAAAGAAACGCACTTATATTTGTGAAATGGTTTTCACGTACCAAGTCGTTTACTTTCGAACAATTATATCACATATAAACACGCCAATATAGCAGCCCACCAGTATCGTCAAGTAGATAGATCATGTGTCCGTTTTTCAGATATTTTTTGAACAGAAGGAAGTAGAAGTTAGATTTCTTGGAGGATTCTGTTACGCCAAATGTCGCAAAAAATTGTACTGCCGCTATATGTCGCAACATCAACGCTAAATGTCGCACTTCTTTATAAGCGGAAATTAATAATCCATTTGATGTTTTGTTTTAAGCGTTTCTCAACTGTAAAGTTAAAACATGATGTAAGTGTTGTACGTGGTAATAAATGACTGAAATAGTAAACAAATCCACATTTTAACCTTGTAGCATGCCTAGCTCAAAAAGTATTTGGTATTAATTGATGAAATCGTGCACGAGTCTTTATCAATATATGAGTTTGTGCACCATCCATTTTTCATCTGACTCTGTCCCTTCTATTTTTAGTTATGGTCCATGAAGTAGTCGAAAATACACATTTTTAACTTGTGATGCACCTTTAGATCCAAACATTTGAACTTGCTGCCACTTATGTGTGACAAATGTAGCAGTAGGGGCACACCCTGTGTCCTACAGACACATTCTAGTTTATCCTAAGACATGCACTTTCAATTTAAAACTAAACCAAACGGACAGTGTTACGGATGAATTTACGGACACATGAAAACAGTCCCTAACGGCCAATGTTTTTATATAAGGGTATATATTTATATACAGGAGCGTCGTATCCAATAAAAATCCAAATAAAAATAAAATTTGAAATTGTGATTTTATTTTTATTTTTTTCCCGCCGCTTTTTGGGACAGCAGAGCATCTTTAATATTGAGTATATACAATATTCCAAATCATCATTATGTTCACAAATAGATGTAGAATGAAATCTAAACATGTTTAAACTAATAAAAAAACTCTGGCCTAAGAGCACTTTTGTGAAACGGTAAAGGACTATGAAAGAGAAAGTCAGCAATAAACAACAAGTAAAGAAAGAAACATTTTTTTTTTACTAAACCTCAAACATTATATTTACGTAACGCTTTGTTTCTACATAAATGTAAGTTAAACATTAGTCAACATAAGTTCAATACCATATGTATTGTCACAAAAGAATACAAAATTACCAAAACCTTCTTGAAAGCATAATGAACTTAGTAATAAACGAAATACATGTTATAACGTAATGTCACAGCGTATGTCCGTGTATGTCTATACACGAAAAGTCATTGCTTTCTGTGGATAGCCACATGATGTCACTGGTAGTAAAACTGTATACTATCAGTTGACAAACTTTTGCGACATTTGGCGTTACAGATGCGACATATAACGTCAGGAGGTTTTGCGACATTTAGCGTTGGTTGCGACATTTAGCGTCAACCTTGCGACATATAACGTCAAGTGCGACATTTAGGGTTGGTGCGACATTTAACGTTGCTACAATGTTAAAATAAACCTACTTTAATCTTATAACATACAACCAATATGACATAAGTGTACTCAGCCTGGTAGTACACAAGTCAGGCGTAGAAATCTGTGATGACATAAAACATAATTAGTCAAGTGTAATGAGCACATAATTAATTACAAATTACTGTTTTCATTACCTGATTGTTTGCAAATACACAAACAAACATCACTTCAGCAATTTGATCAAACAATCATACGCATTTCATACGTCATCAATGACGCGATGTACTAATGTTTCCGTTCACAAACGCGCAATGCGATTTAAAGAGCTAACCATGACCTTAGAACAGAACTGATATTGTTTTTGTTAGTCACGTAAATAGACTAATTACTTACGCACTGGTTACGTGAGAATAATATGATTTAATACGCATACTTATGTCACAAATACTTACGCCGATGTAAATTCGGACATAGACCTGCGTGACAGTACTGGGCAGTTTTATTACAAGCCTATGGCGCTTCTACAAATGATTGAACCAGTGTTATAAATGGTCACGTAAAACATGAGGAAATGATCTTAATACAGTCATAACTGTATAAATATATTTACTGTACGGACATTGATTTTGGAGGGGGTATCTTTTGGTGGTCACAGTTTGCATTAGTTACAGTAGGCTTATGAGGAAACATTGGAAATTCGCGGACATCGTTCACCGATATAATAATTATTATCATATTGTCGAATACAGTCGCGTCTATGAACGTTTTTGACACAAAAGCATATACTGTTTTCGCGCGTAAAACAAAGACATGAGCTTTATTGGCGATATACAAAGTAACAAGACATATCTTGAAAAAAGATGGTCGGCGCTGTTTGAAGGTTAAGATTTGTTGTGCAACATAAAAAATGCCGAGATGTTACGATTGCTGGTCACTCCACACCAAACTGAATGTATTTCGGTAAATACTCGTACACCGAAATTCAGTGGATGTCGGTGAGGTAACGTACCCTTTATCGAATAGTTAACCGATCCGCGTCAATGTTACAAACGTTGTTCGGTTGAAGAGAAATTGCCGTGGTGGTTAACGTAAGCTTTGATTGGTTGACACAACACTGATGTGTAAATAGCAAAACCATGTTAGTACGGCTGCGCCGAAAAAAAAATACATGTGCAAGATAATTAGCGGATGCTTCTGTGTGTTTCTCAGAAAGACGTTCAGTCAGTACATATTTGACCACAAAATGAATGTCTAACATTACCAAGCTGTCATTGTGTATTTTTATTGGCTCTTATGTCTTAGCATTAATGTGTGTTAAACATACAAAAAGTAATTAACCACTAAACACCGAACCATTAAATTTTACACTTTTATTTACCAACGTTTCGCCATAAAGGCTTCCACGGGGCACGAGTAAACAAACAACATGACGCAACGTAGCGCGCGACGTAACATGGCAGCGCCAAAACAAGATGTTACGTTAATTAATGTACATAAATATACTAAATTGTAGATAAATTCTCGAAGTTGATTCGAAGTTGGCGAAGCAATTGTACATCGTACATCAACATTCAATAACGGGCTCGGTTGAATACAAAGCCAGCACAAATGATAATCATGTATTCATGATTTTAAGGGAACAAGTAAAAAATAACAGTTGCCACGCATGTTGATATTATACAATATAGATAATTCAGTGAACTAATATTTCTTCATTTCATATACAGATACATGTTTTCTTCAAGTACAATTGTGAAAACATTTCTCTTAATTATTATCTTTTAGACAATACAATTAACCTCTAGCGTTGCATCAATATTATATATTATAGTCGCCAGATTTATGAATTAGAAAATTTGAAGATTATTTATGTTATCAACTAGACCAGCATTGTATTGTTTCATACAAACTCGGTTCTAATTCAAACCTACAACTAAATCTACATGTATTTGAATTAATTATTGTACTTTTATACGTGCACTCGTTTAATACCGAAACATTACATGATTGTCATGCTTATTTAAACCTTTTATTGATCCATCATTTAAAACAACGCATTATTCAAGTCTGCAATTAAAACACAAAATAATTAACTTGAACCTAAAGTTTACAAAATTCAATTAATAAGAATGTACTTATGTCTGCAACACAGTTGCTGGTTAGATTTGAGTTATGTATTTTAGTTATGTAGAGCGGAGACTTGTCCTAACCAGTATTCTAGGGTTACCAACCGGTTCCAATTTGTTCTTCCGCAAGAAACTGACAGCTTCTCCCCATGGATCGGACGGACGGACGGTTCTTGCGGGGTTGGAATCTAAACTTTTTACAGTGAAAGTGTACCGACAGAGCTAACAGGATCGGCCCATTATTTAACTTTCCCGTCAAATTGGAGTATAATTATGATTGAGTAGAGCTATAAAATAAAATTTTTATTTACTAAATTACAAAGCGTGAAATATGAATTGGAAATTACTTCTAATAGTCTATGGATATTTATAATCATTCAAAATAAGAAACGTGTTGAAAACGTGTGATATTATATCTCGTTTGACATTAAGCGACATTGAGTATGTATTTTTAGACACAACCCCCTGCTCTTTGTGATTTGTCTGAACTGCATGACCGAAACGTGTGTTATCATTGATCAGTGCGCTGTTTATTGTCAATTAATCACATTGTCTAAATCATTAATTGATTATGATAATTCGAATCTATTTATAATTACGAAAATAATGAAAGCACTGTCATATTAATAAAACACGCACAATGTTTGGGTTCCTAACAAAAAACCACGTCAAAGTGAAT
The DNA here is from genome assembly GCA_032209605.1 of Mactromeris polynyma. Taxonomy (NCBI): domain Eukaryota; kingdom Metazoa; phylum Mollusca; class Bivalvia; order Venerida; family Mactridae; genus Mactromeris; species Mactromeris polynyma. The sequence goes on from JASFXZ010000040.1 coordinate 3,437,649, forward strand.
GATGACTTTTATATATTTTATGTTTTTCTTCGAATTAAGGTCTATGGATTGATATTGTGGTCGAGTTTTGAGTACACCTTTGCACACAATACGTTGCACTTAAAACGTCAGTTTGTACGGTGATTATTTTTGTAATGATGTATTGTTAAACTTGCTGTTGGTGCAAAGTTAGATCGCGGAGTCACTAAAATGATTAATGGTGTTTATGGTTAACTTTATTTCCAGGATAAAAATGAGGAACTTTAACGGTAAATAAAAGCACTTAAACCAGTGATTAATGACTGATCAAGTTAGTTTTTGTTATGAGACAGACTTCAAAATAAAAACTGTAAATAATACACTGGTTTCAAACTGTCTTTCCTACTTAAAAACCAATTGCATACAGCAACATATCTGAAAAGAATGCCTTTTGAGAATGTCCTAAATTTATTTGAATACAAAAACATGTTTATCCAAAATATGTATTCAATGTACTATGTTAATTACCTTGACCCAAGTAAAGTATTGTGCGCTTCGGATATTTTTGCTAGTACTGTCTAACACGGTTATTAGTACGTAAAGTTGAACCTCGATAATAGGACTACCCTTGGGACTCTTGAAAACTGGTCTTCTTTTCGAAATGGTCTTAATATTGAGATGAATAAAAAGCAAAACAGTGAAAATGGCCTTGAAAATGGTGTTCTTAATTTCGAGGTGGTCTTATTATTGAGGTGGTCTTTAAGTGAGGTTATACTGTACATGGTAAGTTGGTTAGAAGGCTACAGTTGTACTAAAATACTAGGTGACTTCATTAATGTGCCTTTCAAACTTAAACGTCCTTATTTAATTTGGCTAACTTCAGACATTTAAGCAATACACTAATTAATAGATATACATGTATAAAATAATAACCATGCATATGAAAACTTCTTAACATAAAACAAAAATAGACATTATTCGTTCTTAATAGTTATTATTTATTTATTAATTTGTCAACTAATGACTAAAGGTAAAGGAAATATACACATACACGCGTGTTGTATCTTATTTAGCGTCAATTACACTCATTTCAAATTAGACACAATTAATCCATTGTGCAGTGTTTTTAAAGCTATTATGCAATATTACATTTCCATAATGTATTAAATTGAATATAAAACGGTTGATAAATACATTTTTATCTTCTGGAGTATCAATTGATTACTAACTACATAATAATTAACGAACATTATATTAATTGAATCATTTTCATGTTATCATATATGTTGTTTTTGTTTTTACTTCATCATTACTCGCACACAAATGGTGTGTGTGTGGGGGGGGGGGTTGCTTGTTCTTTGCTGAAGCGATATCTGTGGGTGGTTGCTCTTGGGATCAACGGGGGGCACAGCAAAAATAGTGAATGGTTGCCCTGTGTCGATATCGCACCTTACACATGGAGCAGCCATCGATTGTAACAGCAGCCGACGATACAGCTGGTCGTACGGGGTGTTGTCCATCTCTTGTAATTCCGCATGGAATGGCATTGCGCTGTTTTTAACGTTATTATAAATTGTATGTGTTATTGTGTATGTGCATTGGTGAGATATAAATAAAGATAATACTGCTTACCTTACTTTACCAATTTGCTATTGTGTTTGTACTTTGACGTAATGATGTACATATGTTATGATGATGAGGAGCCTTGCTCAAAATCTAAAATAAAAGTTCTGTTCTGTTCTGTTCTGTTCTGTTAACTGTGGGCGTTAGTTTTATAAAGCGTCATTGAACTCATGGTAATTGGTTAGCTAATTTGTGGCACACGAGTATATATACAATGACTTGAATACAATTTATTGTAAATCGTGTAGGTGTTTTTATCTGTATAAGTAGATCTATATTAAAAGTTGTAATGAAAGACTAACTACAAATAATTACCTGTAGTCAGTCTTGTCTTCAGAGAATCAGACTCTACTTCCAAGATATAATGAACGGATTAAATTGACCAACAGTCATAATAAAAATATGAACATGTTTTATAGCAAACATTCAAAATATATGTGACAAAAGGCATAGATTTTCTGATGAGCACATGATGTTACATTGCATGTGTATAGTCCGTTTTATTTACTTGAGAACGGGTATAAACAGACTTTAAAATGGTCGGCCAATGAAAACACGTTTTGTTAAACATCCACCAATGGAAATAGTGAACACATTAACGGTATTACCAACTCATTTGAATTGACAGTATTCTCCATTTTTCGAGCTTGGTTTATGGTATCCGGTACTCGAGATAATGTGTTTGTGAAAATGTGTGAGGTCTAAAATATACTGTCGTATATATAACCGTAGTCTATAACTGCAAATACTGGTCTTATATACATAGATTTAACATTATGTTATAAAAAAAGCATGTTTACATACACACGCAATGACGCCATTTCTCGACCAATGTGAGTTCGAGATACTTATTTTCATAGTAGTGACCATTTTTGAAAGTCACAGGCATCTAATATATCCAAAAATACAAATATTGTGTCTGTATGAAAGCAGACAAATCATCTGCATCTGTCGAAGGTTAAATAAACCATACACATTTGCATTACGTGTTTATCTAATATTACATTACATTAAATAGTACAACTGTGCCTAGAGCTTCCGTCAAAATAAATTTAATAAATTAGGGAAAGTTAGATAATAGAGTTTACATACTCATTTTATCAAAAATTCTCTGTGGTAAACAATGAACGGTTCTTAAACACAATTAAGTTATAACGAGTGTGCATTAAATGAATGATGAGCAGCATTAAGTCATTAAGACCTTATTTATTATGTTTTTCTATGTTCTTCTTATTAATTATCATTGCGCGAGATAAAATAACACATACACTTGTTTTACACGCAATGAATCGACAAGTTGGCAATGATGGATCTGAGCCAGACAGACACAGTCATGCATGCTGGTCAAACGAGAAAATTCAGTTGTTCATTCACATGTTAGCATATTGTTTTTGTTAGCTCGAATTCAAATGAGAGAAATTAAATCAAGGTATACAATGTACTATATCGTGAGAACTCCACAAATTAATGCGACACTAGTAATCTGCACCCATATTGAAAACAGCACCATAGAGATTTTGACCGTATTGAGCATACTACGGTATAGACAGTACAGTGTAGACTGCGATTATATCGAAAACAATACAGTGTAGACTGCGACTATATCGAAAACAATGCAGTGTAGACTGCGACTATATCGAAAACAATACAGTGCACATAGAGTGCGTCGATATCGAAAACAATACAGTGTAGACTGCGACTATATCGAAAACAATACAGTGCACATAGAGTGCGTCGATATCGAAAACAATACAGTGTAGACTGCGACTATATCGAAAACAATACAGTGCACATAGAGTGCGTCGATATCGAAAACAATACAGTGTAGACTGCGACTATATCGAAAACAATACAGTGCACATAGAGTTTGTCGATATCGAAAACATTAGAGTGTAGACAGTGAACATATCAAAATAATAGGATATAGGCAGTGACCATATCGAAAACAGTACAGTGTTGACTGCGGCTATATGGTAAACAGTACAGTGTAGACTGCGACTATATGGTAAACAGTACAGTGTATACTGCGACTATATGATAAACAGTACAGTGTATAAACCCAATTCGATAAGGCTTTCATTATTGATTTATCCATTATATTGGGTATCGGGTGGGCAGGTTTTTTAAAACATATTTTAAATAATGAACGGATGAATAGGTTGTATACAACACCCCTTTAATCGATATTTAGGTAAACATGATAATGAAAGAAATAGCGAATTTGAGTTATATACTGCGACTATATGGTAAACAGTACAGTGTATACTGCGACTATATGGTAAACAGTACAGTGTATACTGCGACTATATGGTAAACAGTACAGTGGATACTGCGACTATATGGTAAACAGTACAGTGGATACTGCGACTATATGGTAAACAGTACAGTGGATACTGCGACTTTATGGTTAACAGTACAGTGTAGACTGCGACTATACGGTTAACAGTACACTGTAGACTGCGACTATAGGTTAACAGTACACTGTTGACTGCGACTATACGGTTAACAGTTGACTGTAGACTGCGACTATACGGTTAACAGTACACTGTAGACTGCGACTATACGGTTAACAGTACACTGTAGACTGCGACTTTATGGTTAACAGTACACTGTAGACTGCGACTTTATGGTTAACAGTACACTGTAGACTGCAACTATACGGTTAACAGTACACTGTAGACTGCGACTTTATGGTTAACAGTACACTGTAGACTGCGACTTTATGGTTAACAGTACACTGTAGACTGCGACTATACGGTTAACAGTACAATTTTGCATGCGACTATATCGAACTCAATGCAGTGCACATAGTGTGTCGATATTGAAAACAGTAGAGTGTAGACATAGACCATATCGAAAATAGTACGGTACGTATACACAGTGACTATATCGAAAACAGTACGGTGTAAACGGCGATTAAACGGAAACAAATTGGTGATGACTGCGACTATATCGAAAACAGTACGGTGTCGACAGTGACCATATCGATAAACAGTACAGCTTGTATAATCGCTACATCCGGATATATCACTTTCATCAGACGCCGTGTTTGGACGCCGATGAAGCGTACAAAACAATACCTAGTGTATTCTTAATTAAAACACAACAGAACAGAACTAAATCTGACTATTATCGACAAAAATCGTTAAAAACTGAAACGCTAAAATGAAAGATAATCCACATTACAGCAAAAAAGTTCCATCCAAAGAACATAATTTAAGCAATACTCGTAATATAAAGTCTGTTCATTTGTTTGAGCACGAAAGTTGATTTATCACGGTTTGAAAATAGTTTCCCTTCATTATTCAATAATTAAAATATAATTCAATTATAATTATATTCCGCCGTGACAAGAACGGATCTAAATCATATAAAAATGAACATTAAAATGTAATATATAAAATGATTTATAATATTTAAAACCAGCCAGTAACAACCGGCAATCAATTTAACCCATTTATAGTTACAACAACAACAACAACAACAGCATAGCAGACGAGAACAGTGAAAGAAAATCGATATTGTTTTAGTACATTACTAACTTTAACAAAGAATGGAAGCAAGAAGCAATATATTATTTAAAATTATAAAAAAACATGATATTGATAAAAACTGGTAGAGCTGGGAACTCGATATCGATTTTCGGGTCATTTTCAAGGGAGACAATCCACTGCGATAAGCCAGCTAAAAAGCACGGAAAGCTGCGTATGGTTTAGCAAGTGATCATATCGAAAACAGTATGTACAGTATAGACAGTGACCACAAACAAATAGGACAATGTAACGTAAAACCTATCGAAAAGAGTACAGTGTAGACAGTGACCACAAACAAATAGGACACTGTAACGTAAAACCTATCGAAAACAGTATGTACAGTGTAGACAGTTACCTCAAACAAATAGGACACTGTAACGTAAAACCTATCAGAAACAGTACAGTGTAGACAGTGACCACAGACAAATAGGACACTGTAACGTAAAACCTATCGAAAATAGTACAGTATAGACAGTGACCACAAACAAATAGGACACTGTAACGTGAAACCTATCGAAAAGAGTACAGTATAGACAGTGACCACAAACAAATAGGACACTGTAACGTAAAACCTATCGAAAACAGTATGTACAGTGTAGACAGTTACCTCAAACAAATAGGACACTGTAACGTAAAACCTATCGAAAAGAGTACAGTGTAGACAGTGACCACAAACAAATAGGACACTGTAACGTAAAACCTATCGAAAACAGTACAGTATAGACAGTGACCACAAACAAATAGGACACTGTAACGTAAAACCTATCGAAAACAGTATGTACAGTGTAGACAGTTACCACAAACAAATAGGACACTGTAACGTAAAACCTATCGAAAACAGTATGTACAGTGTAGACAGTGACCACAAACAAATAGGACACTGTAACGTGAAACCTATCGAAAAGAGTACAGTATAGACAGTGACCACAAACAAATAGGACACTGTAACGTAAAACCTATCGAAAATAGTACAGTATAGACAGTGACCACAAACAAATAGGACACTGTAACGTAAAACCTATCGAAAATAGTACAGTATAGACAGTGACCACAAACAAATAGGACACTGAAACGTAAAACCTATCGGAAGTAGTACAGTATAGACAGTGACCACAAACAAATAGGACACTGCAACGTAAAACCTATCGGAAGTAGTACAGTATAGACAGTGACCACAAACAAATAGGACACTGTAACGTAAAAACCTATCGAAAAGAGTACAGTATAGACAGTGACCACAAACAAATAGGACACTGTAACGTAAAACCTATCGAAAACAGTATGTACAGTGTAGACAGTTACCTCAAACAAATAGGACACTGTAACGTAAAACCTATCGAAAACAGTATGTACAGTGTAGACAGTGACCACAAACAAATAGGACACTGTAACGTGAAACCTATCGAAAATAGTACAGTATAGACAGTGACCACAAACAAATAGGACACTGTAACGTCAAACCTATCGAAAAGAGTACAGTATAGACAGTGACCACAAACAAATAGGACACTGTAACGTAAAACCTATCGAAAAGAGTACAGTATAGACAGTGACCACAAACAAATAGGACACTGTAACGTGAAACCTATCGAAAATAGTACAGTATATACATTGACCACAAACAAATAGGACACTGTAACGTAAAACCTATCGTAAAGTACAGTGTAGACAGTGACCACAAACAAATAGGACACTGTAACGTAAAACCTATCGTAAAGTACAGTGTAGACAGTGACAATATCGAAAAGCAGAATAATTTCTAAACACAAAGATTCAATCGAATTGTTATTGAATGTATTGCGCCTCTTTCAAAAATAAAACATATTAGACTGCGATTATGTAAATTTACACTTAAAATTTATGTGTCGTTAATCAATAATTAAGGACTGTATTTAAAGTTATAATTAGGTCATCATTTTTCTTCTGAGTGAAAATAGCTCATACTGCGTCAACACGAGTTATTTCATTATGAAACATCAAAGTGCAGAGGGCAAAGAAAATGATCGTAAAGTCGCTGAAATATTTGTTTACTTGGAAGTCGCAGGCATGCGTAAACATTTCTAGATAATATATGATGTTATTAATTCAACCTACCTTTTTGTATCCGCGATGAAACATTTAAATGAGAAAAACGTGATGTTTTCTTATCCAATACTTGCGTGTTTTCGTAATTTAGAGACCAAAAACGGGGATGTGGTGAACATTACCTAGAATAAAAGGAACAAGTTAATGCAGGGAACGCCACATACACAAGTCATTGCCTCCCAACACAGATAACCGGAAAAACAACTTCTCATAACATATGGCATCCGAGGAGGTTAAAGGGTACTTACGTTATAGTAAACAGAGGCGCAAGGAATGGCCTGGCAGACCATAATGAATAACTAGGGGATCCCAGAGGACAAATAGTGAAAGCCAAATTGTATTTTGAATCGAATCCAGGAGCTGATAAATACACTGCTCGTTTTAGAAGAGGTTAATTCTGCAGATGGATGTCAGAAAACGAGTCGATGTCCAGACATCATAGTGTGAAAATTGTTTATAATTTTTATCAATTTCTTGACAAATTGTCTGCAAGGACAACACTGTGTAATACTGTTAATCTTTGAGATAACCAATAAGAACTAGTTCCGTGTCTTCATAAAACCCCACTCATTCGTATTCGTCACATCCCAAACGTCATTGTCTCGCACATAATGTTTTACATGGCAATAAAAATACTACATGACCAACTTCCTTATACGCTTGCCTGGTTTATCGATAAAATAATCCTCCTCATTAGCGAGTTTGAATGTCGGTTCATTATTTTAGGCTGTGTGAAGTTGGCTAAACATTCAATATTCGACATTCAAAAAAATGAATGTCGAGCTGGGCTTGACGTTCAACATTCATCAAACAAACTTTATAAAATTGAATCACACAATTTGAATATCGACATGACTCGGCGTTCGACATTCTTCATTCACACTTTACGAAAATTAAGTAAAAAAAAGAATCTCGAGCATGGCAAGACGTTCGACGATCGACATACCGACGTTCGACGATCGACATTCCGACGTTCGACAATCGACATTCCGACGTTCGACAATCGACATTCCGACGTTCGACAATCGATATTCAAATTTTGAAATATACGCCCTATGATTTGAATATCGAACTTGCTCGACTGAATGTTGAGCTGGCTCGGCTATCAACAATCGTCATTCAAACTGTACGGAACATAATCGAGCTGGTTTGAATTTCAATTGAGCCTATCTCGACATTCAGTTTTCTGAATGTCGATTGTCGATTGTCGAATGCCGATTGTTTAGCCAACTTCACAGGGCTAAGTAAAGACAATTATATGTAACAAGCTAGAACTAGATACAACTAGAAACAGGCTTGAAAGTGCCCAGAACTGCCACCTCTTACGTGTTACCATTAACATCTAGAAGCCAAACTTGCATTTATAAATAAGTGGTAACACGAATCTTAAGTGAGATTCGCGAATTTGAGTTATTAAGTAACATAATAAGTGGTCACTAGATAAGATTCGTGTTACCACTTAAATATAGTGTAATACATCATAAAAGGGTAAGAGATGGCAGTTCTGTGCACTTTCAAGTCTGTTTCTAGTTGTATGATATTTATCTTACCGAAAATTTATCACGAATATTAACTAGATAGCTAGATAATTACCGTAATAATTAAGTGGTTAACACGAAACAATTCGCGAACGCTATCATGCTAACTGGTGGCAGTAATATGCCACCATAACAAGCAGATAATACGATTAATTCTTCTTTGGAATAATGCAGTAAAACGAGTCATTCTTGTGTCTTTATGAAGATACGATTTCAGTTAGTTTCAAAGTTTTATAACAGTAATTGATTGAACGAAGATATGGTTATAGTGTGTTTCAGACAGAAATAAACGCAGTAATTGTATCTGTGTATTCGCATCACTATACATCAATGTATTATTGCCACTCCATTCTCACATAAACATTGAAAACATTTCCTGGTTAAAAAAACAAGGTTGACATGAGGTTTGACTTTGCTTGACAGCGTTAATGTTAATTGGTTACTCCTATGTGTATCTATAGTTAGTAATTAATTGTTTTCAAGATAAATTAATGGGCATGAGAAGCTGTCAAACATCAACATAGTCAGAAGTATTTAAAGTTCCCGATTTACCTCAAACATTCAGATGTTACAATATGCCGTGGCTATTGTTCCTTGCTTCAAACTTTCATTAACAATATACGAATTTCAAAAGAAATGGAGGTATACAAAGCAATGGAGATAATATTAACTTGACGTTTGTGAAATGTTCAAATCGAAACGTCTTAGGGAAATGTTTTAGTTTGCCTGTCAATCATTGTCGAAGTGGTATTTTTATGTCATAAGTCATACTTTGCAGATTCCATTATTCAACTGTTTCCTTGTTTTTATCATTTCGGTATTGCGTGTACCCACCCTCTGTCCACCTGTTTGTCTAGATCTGTCCAAGAAAGATCTGATTTGTGAATGTACACGGAAAATAACGTGGCCTGGGGTAGCGTGGTTGATCTTGAGGAAGTGAACTATGAACGTTTTATCATTATTCAAATGCATTTAAAAGTATTCTAGTACGATCAAATCAGCGCGACAAAAATTCCTTTAATGATGTTGAATACAATAGATCATTAATTTGATCGATGAATGCAGAAAGGAAATGAGTAAAATTTAACATCAAATGACATCAAGACAAGCCTCATTGCGAGTGCAATACTGCGTAGAAGCAACTGTTATTGGTGTCATATGCCATTTACTTACTTTTGGCAAATGTCAAGGTCAATTTTATAGCAGGAAATGATTCAAATTCTCGAGTATTGCAGATTTTACGTGGCAAAATTATCGGCATTTGGTATAGTTATTTATCACATAACTTGCACTCCAGGAGTGGCATAAAGCAGTGACATAAATATCATATGTAACTAGTTACATAAATAGCCGAATCACAGCACTATTTAAAGTCTATTTAAAGATTGAAAACAATCTATTTATGGTGTTATGTGATAAATAGAATCTTACATTCGTGCTTAATTGATATTGTTTTTATGAAACTTGTCGACTGAAACTAATATGACGCTCGGCAGAGCCTCGCGTCATATTCAGTCGACTCGTTTCATAAAAACAATATCAAATAAGCACTCATGTAAGATCCTCTATATATTACTGAACGACTGTGTGAATTAAGAAAAGGTGTATATTTTTATTGAATTCATCCATGTTGAAATTAAGTGATAAAGCCTGACTGTATTTTATGGTGGCATACATCTGCCACCAGTTAACTATGTAATTAACTAGAAAAGTATGTGGTTATCTAGATAAGTATCGTGATAAATTTTCATACCAGATAAATATCTTAACACAAAAAGTGTCTGATAGTGCCCACAACTGCCATCACTTGCCCACTTAACCCCTAGGTTTTCAGAACGGACAATCTATTTTTGATAAGTGGTTTACGCTTTTTTGCGAATGAGCTTGTTCCTGAAAATAGTAACAAATGGACCATTCTTTTCAGGAATAATGTTGCTAGATTGATGAAACTTGGTAGGAATATCGTCCTTATCATTTAAGAGACGCATGCAAAATTGCACTGCATTCCGATGAGTCGTTCCTGATATATCCAAAAATATTCAATGCATTTGAACACCGCCAGTTGGACATTGGACACCAGAATCCAAAACCTAGTATTGGCAGTACGAGCATCAACTCATTTAAGTTTCTCATAGTTATGTGATTTTGGCCAATAGCACTTTTATTCCTCAAACATTGAAGATCAAACGACTGAAAGTTCTGAGAGGTGCTTCCAAGACTGCACGTTGTCCATTTTATCGTATTAGAAATTAATACGCGACTATTCGGGTAAACTCATTCGCCAAATATGACACCAATAATCCAGAAAAGCCGTTTATATCATGACTCCCGCCATTCCTCAATTGATATATCCCTAACAAATCAGCCATTATACTAATCAAATCTATAATAAAAACAGAGGACTTTACATGTACTATTTTCTTGAGACGATGAATATGGCGGTACTTCGAGTAAACCATCCGGTTGACGATAATTGAATGAGAAGCCAAAGCGCCTCAACAGATAACAGATTGGTCAGATGACAATAACAAAATTCCTGAATGATTGGAGAAACTAAAGTATTACAGGACAAACTCAATGCTGTGATACTCTTATATGATCTGTAGCTCGTGCTGGCTACATCGACTTGATAGACTTACCTAATTAGTTTACTCTAGACATGACTGATGTCTAAGGTCATCACCGCCAGGTTTACATGACACATATAAAGTCAACCAAGCAACATTTGCCTGCGATTATTTACATGATAGTACATAAATCCTAAGCGTACTGTCTGAATTTGAGGATTTACAGTACTGTCATCATATCAGACATGTACCGACTGCTATTTTATGCGTTGCCACGGTAACAAAAATTGCGTAAGTTTGTTGCAAGCGGGTTTTTACAAATATATATCCTTTGCGAAAACTTTATTAATCTGCAATTAAATCAATCTCTGTGTAATTGTAGCTATTTCAAATATAATTCGTTTTGTGTTAATTTTCATTCAAACTATTCGTTCACACACAGGTGCACGACTATGTTTTTCCCCTAAATGTTTGTAAAAGTGGATATTCATGAACGTATTACCACTGTTCTAGCATCAGTTCAATTGTCAATGAAAGCTGTGTTATCTAACATGAGACGAACATTGTGTATAGTTTAAAATAAGAAATATTTCAGGATATGTCTACTTGTCTTTGTATGTTGCATACCTAAATATGCGTCATGAGAATGGACATTAAGCTATGGGATAATTAAACAAACTTTACGTCCATCAAGAATTCCCTTTATGTGAATATAATTATATTATATTTTTTGTAATAAATACATATATCCTAAACTTTCGTAGCATAAATCTGCAAAAAATATCAAACTTTAAGACCAGCTTAATTTCGAAGATTAATAAACATTCTGGATGTTCGTATCCATTTTTTGTTATAACATATATTACAGAACAGAACAGAACATACATTTTCATGTCATTAACATAAATAAATACATATTACAGAATGTATGGTATCAAATATGTTGCATACTGTACATTTGACAATGTTATATTGACTTTGAAATTGTAACATGTATTGTAAGATGTTTACATCAACTTGAACACTAGAAATATGTTTTGCTGTATGTACTGGCATAAAATTGCAAATGCATCATTTGGGAATGAAGTTACTGTATTTCAGGCCATCCTTAAAACTATTTGTTTGCGTTTACGCGACCCGGAATTTTAACAGTTGGTAGGTATGTAGGCTATCTTAGTTTAAAGATGGCTAAAAGACCGATAAAAGGACGGCCTCATTATAATTTCTTTGAGATTTTTCAAAGACAATAGAAAGTTACTGTTATAATGAGCATGTAAAAATACTATTTTGAGGTTTATGCAAGATTTGCATTCATATGAAACTGCTTGTAGTAGTCACACCAGTAATACACCTGGTACAACAGCTAACAGTTACACCAGTAATACACATGGTACAGCAGCTAACAGTTACACCAGTAATACACCTGGTACAGCAGCTAACAGTTACACCAGTAATACACCTGGTACAACAGCTAACAGTTACACCAGCAATACATCTGGTACAGCTGCCAACAGTTACACCAGTAATACACCTGGTACAGCAGCTAACATTTACACCAGTAATACACATGGAAAGGCTGCTAACAGTTACATCAGTAATACATCTGGTACAGCAGCTAACATTTACACCAGTAATACACATGGAAAGGCTGCTAACAGTTACATCAGTAATACACCTGGTACATCAGCTAACAGTTACACCAGTAATACACTTGGTACAGCTGCTAACACACCGGTTGCTTCGATACTTGATGAAATGACAGTCAGTATGGGTCAAGTAAAGGCGACTTTAACACGAAACTTTAACTCCATTGAAGTTGATTAAGGTATGTACATTTGAATATTCAATAGAGTATTTGTTTGTACAAATGTTATGATTAATGGATGCATTATTCTACGAGTAATTCTTATTTGTCTCGAGCCAATGAACCCTTAGAGCTATGTTCATATAACATTAACTTTGCTCAAACACGCGTATATAATTGCGTTATCTTGCAGATCTTACCACTCAAAGATATTTTTTCTTGAAAAAGATGCATTTAATTATCGAATAAATAAGACGCAAAACAACGCAAAATCTATAACTTCATGTGGCAATCGGATGCATATATAACTCGATAAGAAAGAAACCAGTGTTGTTTTAATTGACAATTTAATTTTGCGGATTTACTTGTGTAATGTTATCTAATCTATCTGAATGTCCCTTGCAATTTAATTATTCTTAAAGACCATTATTCACCGCACGTGATGTATAACTCACATGAAATTAAATTTATTATAGTTAATTTTCATAATCAAATAAAGAAACGATTTTTTTATTCACACTTTTAAATAATTTATATGAAGACGATTTTTGTCTGTCATATTTGAGCAGTTTGATTTGATAAATAAACAGCACATTCTATTAATTAGCATACATCCATTACATTTTCGCAGTCGTCAAAAATTGCAGCCATGTTAGGACGTAAATGATATATGTCGTAAACTAGTGTTGAATTTACACACTACATGTAAATAGGCATGTAACGGCATATCGTAAAGCAAGATGTCAGGAAATCTTGCTTCAATGATTAGAACATTCTTCTTAATACAATGAAATATTGAATCAGCGTACGACTACCATGTCCTATTACCATACATTCGTCAGTTGTCCATATAAATTCATGCTTAAAACACTACATTCGAAGTCTATAGGCGACAGGTAATCTGTCATCCTGCTTGTCATGGTCGGTACACAACACACATATAAACGAATTCCGAGTTACATAGAAGGTTTTGTTAACTGTTTCCCCGTACTGTCTGCGTCGTTGTTAGGTAAAAGCTTTATAGCTGATTATTTAATATAGCGACCATAACACGGTAGACATAGTGATACTCATTTAACAATAAGTGTTGATTTCAAAAGATGTGATGGAAGTATTGTATTGTTACATTAAAGACGACAGTTTATGGAGGAATATTTCATCATCAACTAAACACTTGGAGTATTATCATATTTCTGCTGGATAACCGACTTATTTACATTGTGTGAGTGACTTGTGTATATCGTGACTTGTGTATATCGTGACTTGTGTTAAGTATTTATTACATATCTTTGTCGCTAGGAAAGAGATAAGACGTATCCAAAATGAAACTGTACAAATCAGTATCCAATAGTTGTATCCATTTAGTAATTGTTGTTATTATTCTAGCTGACTGTTGCTACTATTCTCAATGTTTGAACATGTGGACATCGATTGAAAGGTCCGCAGCAGATCCAGTCAGAAAAGGGTGTGTTTCTCCGTGTAAAATATTTCACATCATGTGTAAAAATGATGGAAAATGTAGACAGCGTGGGCCCGATTGTACTTGGTACTGTGAATGTCCGAAAAACTGTGAGGGATTTTTCTGTGAAAAGATCGTTAAAGATGACGTGGAGGGGACGCCGGTAACTGATACTGTATTTACTGTTATTGATAAGAAACGCAAAAGTCACGATCTTACTCTGTTTGATAGAAGTGCTTTAACAAAAGCATTGGAGGGAATTTTAAAGCAGGACAATCCAGAAGAAAGCAAAACAACTGAAGTACCACCAATCGATGGGGTTACTAAAATAATTTGTCCACCTGATGCAGTAAATAAAACATCCATGAACAATAGTTCACAAACTTTAACAACTGCGGCAACAACAGAGAAAACTAAAGAAAATGTAACATCTTCAAATGTTACTCATTCTTCCACGTCGAGCATGGCTATTGAAACGTCCACACCGATGCCTATTGTGCGTTCATCTTCCTTGTCTGGGGTAACTGAAATTTCAAGCACTAACGTCTCTCCACTAACGTCTACACAAATGTTACCAACTGATTCGCAAAACACGGATACGCCGAGTGCATCAAATACTTCGCCTGCTGGTCTCTCAAAGAGTAAGAAAACTGTGAAAGAAATCATATTGAAAGGAAAAACTTTAGATGAACTCGTCGCTGATGCCATAAAGGTTATTCACATCTCAAAAGCTAAACCCCATATAGATGTTGTATCAACAACCGATGCTACAACTGGTATTAGTAGCACGACACAAGTGGCTTCTTCATCTACGACAATGTTACAGGCTGAACGCGCATCAAGCGAAACTACGACAGATTCTAAAGTGACTTCCACTACACATGCAGATACAGGCACGCCAAAACAACACCATAAAACCACCATAACAACCCTAGAACTGACACCAACAACTTCTCAAGAAAAGGTAACGGGAACCAAACAAATCCATACAGAACCCAGTACTTCAAAGTCTGTCACTACGACAACTCAGACTACAACATATAAGCAAGATGATACTAAAATCCAAACAGCAACTCCCAAAACTGAATCGACAAAACCTTCATCAACAACAAAAGAAATAAAATCTGACTCGACGCAATTATCTACAGCTGAAAAACAACAAAACCAGCCATTTAAAACTACGTCAACAACTACATCAGATATAAGTTCGAACTCCGTGGTGCCCGAGAAGCCTTCTCAGCAAAGTAATTTTTCATCAACCAATCGATCCGAGACAAAATCAACTGAAAAAGCTACGGAATCGTCCAATAAATCAAGTAGAACAACACATTCAACAAAAGCTCAACCATCATCAACAACTACGACGATTTCAACATCGGAGCTGCCTCAATCGTCAACAACACCATTAACGACATCAACACCAACATATCCTACTGAAACAAATCCATCGCAAACTTCAACTAAGATGGCGATAACAACATCAGAACCCGACACTACGACATTACAAATAAAAACAACAGCAGTGCCACCTACAACAACTACGTCTACCGTGACAACAACATCGACCTCTACGTCGCAACCAACTTCTAGCACAGTCTCTGATGTTACGCTTGCTTCAACAATAAACAAAGTGGATTCGTCGGTTCATGAAAAAACAACAAACACGGTAACTAGCCCTTTAATATCTTCTACACAGAATCAAGTCATTAATGACACGATCCATGAAACAACGGACGGTCTAAAGTCATCATCTACTTCGACAACCAGTCACGCCAAGAAAGAAATAACCACAAAAATGCCTGAATCTAAGAAAGTTGCGACGAACGAGTTAATGGAAACAAAATCAAATTTATCTCAGACAAACAATTTTCATCCAGTAAATAATACCATGACAACCAAGCGTGAGAAGCAACTGTCGCCCAATGACAAGCCGATGGTAACAGGTGATATTAATGTGTCGCCTTCACAACGTCTACCGCCATTAAAAACGACAAGTGAGAGCATCTTGAGTCACGATGTGCCTATTACAACAATATCACCGAAAAAAGTGAATGACCAAAATACGATTGAAACAACCAAAGATCAAAACGTATCAGACAGTGTCAAAACATTGCCTGCTCAAACAACAACACTGCCAATCAAACAGACAACATCCTCAGTTCTCTTAGAAAGCACTGTCGATGAAACGAATGGTTCTACTTCTACCGAGGATACAACAAACGTTAATACTTCCCCCGAAACGAGCACACAAATGCATTCAACACCCATCAGAACACATATGACAAAAGACTATTCACGACCGACTTCAACAGAAAATATGCAAACGGATGCCGGTATAACAACTGTACAAACAATGGTATTAAAGACATCTACTGAAAAAACTGTCCCAGATATCACACAATCCGGAAATAACAGTTCCGAAATAGGAGCAAACAACGATAAAAAAGTTGTAAATTCGAGTGCCGAGTCTGATACTCCCATTCCCGAGATAAAAGTTGCATCACCTATCGTCGATGTCGCTACAACAACGACTGTGCCCAAAGAAACGACAACGAGTCCAACAACAGTTGATACTAGTTCAACAACGCAATTTGTGAAAACCACCGGCGACAATACTGAAAGAACGACAGCTGCAACGAAAGAGAATGAATTGTCTACGACACCATCTTCTCATGCCAACAATTTACACGATGTTCCAGGTGAAACTGTTTCCGACCTTAAACAAAGTGATAATGGTGTCGATCATGTCCGAACGGACAAACTGAGAAATAAATTATCTGATATATTTTTCGAATCGAAAACGAAAAAGGGATTACTTTCTAACTCTTTGACTGAAGCTGTAAGTGACTTAAAACTAGACCTTCAGAAAATGGAATTACATGAAAAAGGACTTCCAAATGATCTGAAAAACGTGTTGTGATAAACTACATACAAACAACCTGTATAAGTTTGGAGCGTTCGCTTGTAGCACTTTATGAGACACGGAGTAAAAAACTGAGAAAAACGGTCTGCAATTAAGCGAAAGATAACATTTTGACATTTTCATAATTAACGCTGCATGTGCATCAGGTGCACTGTCAAAAATGAGCGATATTTACAAATGTATTCAAGTTAAATGTTATCCAATCGAATGGAACATGACATGAATACGTTTACAGACGAATTGTCAAAAACAGATATATAATGTCATTGACAGTTGACCAAAATGAGATGTTGTTGTGCAAGTATACAGGAGACTGAGATACATGTATTTATATCAATATGTCTCAAACCAATACATTGATGTAATCGTTTAGGACTGAAACTATTATAACTTCATCAGACATATTATTGCTAATGTTGTAATTTGTTGATTTATAATATGTTTTTGCGTGTGGTGACTGCTGGACTTATAGACACGGTATGTCCCCCGTTTGATTTGAATGGGTGGCGTATTATTTTCAGTGGCTGCATATTAAAACGGCAATGTGTGCTTTTCATGTAAATGTTTGCAAGCGTACTTTATTTCTACACTCAGTGTGTGTAATATACTTGGCTTGATGCAATAAACACATCAACTAAGTATATGGATGTATATAAAGACGATATTATGTGCACACAAGGACAAAAACATTTAGCGAGCCATATTTAAACATTGTACGTGACTAGAATGCCACACTATAAGGCCAGAATGGGCAGGTATTGCAATTTATTACGTGTGCCTGTCGTGTTTCGGTACATTAATATTATGAGCGATGTCCGACATGGTGACAAAAATAAACCTTTTGGATTGTTCGGACACAATATTTCACGCCATGCTTGTTTTGCATAATATGACTTAATTGGGACATTGTGATAGATCCCATAAAAGTGTAATGTATTCTGACTTTGTGTATTGTTGTAAGAAAAGATATACATGGTAAAGCAATTTATGCGACTTCGCTGAAATACTTTTGTATAAAACGATTCATATTTAGCAATCGCGCATGCTGTTTGTTCTAAAGAAATAAAGCTTACGTAACTATCTCTACAATTACATAATCGTTATTAGCGTTCAACTTAATTAACACTGTCACTTACATATACTATATTTTGCAAATTCGATATTGCAGACATATTTCATACAAAACAATATTTCATTAAATAGATTGTGATAAGGGATGTTTGTTTACAATAGCATTTGATGTGAAACTTTTACAAAAACACAAATGCTTATTATAAAAAGCTGAGTTTGATTCCCACAATCCATATACATGTAATTCATCAAATATATATCAGTTTTGTAAAGTTGTTGCATATCGCAACAAACCTTTTGCCTGTACGTTGCCTATTTATATGTTGTGTTTAAACAGATTGATAATTCAATTGTTTGATAAGGTACAATTAATTGAATTCACATATGTTTTGTTGCATGCGCACAAATGTTGTTTCATGTTAACATTTATTCTCATGTTTTATTATCTGTTGTTGTTTTAGTTTATTCATTTAAAATATGTGCAATTGGTTCGTAATATATTTACTGTGTTGAAAACTTCATAAACTGATCGACAGTCGTCTGTGATGTACGTAAGAAGCAAATTCATTAAATTCGACCATCATTTTGTTTCAATTGAAAAAAATGTAGTTCTTTCTAATTTATGTTTCATAGAAGAATAAGCAGCTAAATTCTCAAATTTACGTTTATTTTAGAAGTGTTGCTCGTTATGAAGTTTATCAAAAGTGGTATTTTTACCATGCTTTCCCATCATGGAGAAAATAAAAGTATACACGATTAGATCAAACAATTGACGCTTATCAGAAGTATGCATATATTGGAATACGAGATAGATTCAATTACGTTTTCTACAGTGTTAAATACAAATTTACATATTTGAAGCATTTTTTCATACGAGGAAATATTATAACAAGTCAAATCGCCCTCATCCATCTGGTACAGTTAGGCGTGTTTAGTTTGAAGTGATTTGGAAAACAAGAACATTAAATCAAAAGCTTAATTAAACGTTATTTCTTTGAAGCGTTACAAAATAGGTAATTATATTACGATTTAAGGAACTTAATATAAGATATCTTACACCACTTCGGTTGAAAAAAAATATTAAGTTATTGCTGTTTCAAAAACATTGTGCGTTTATATTTAATCAAAATACTTTCGGTCGTGTTTTCGATGAGATTACACTTTTATACATATTTTTTGTCAACAGCGTTCGTTTCAGCACGTGTTATTTCGCAATTCGCAGATGACGATTAGACACGTATTTTTACGTTGATTATTGTTGTTACTGTATTTTGATACGGAAATAATGACATGCAAAACAAAATACTATAGTTGTTGGTGTACTTAGCATTAATTAACTCTTTATTATAATAAAACTAAGTAGTTTTATTTTCATGCACTTATAAAGTTGTTTGACATTTGATATATCATTTATCAAATAGAACCAACTTAATAAATAAGAACATTACTTAATTTGAAACAAAGTACATGCACTTTATTACTCTATCCAAAAGCTGGCGCTTTCCCCCGACGCCTTCATAGTGTGAATATAACGGTAGTGAAATCAAAGCGCTGTGAGCGATTTCGGTGAAAGTTAATTTTCCTTGCTGTATAGTTTCGGACGGATTACCATTTTCTATGATCATGACGTTGATTAATTCATTACAGTTAAAGTCATTACATTCCTGTTCGACATAGATTGTCTTATGACTGAGTTATTACAATATATATTGTTATGTTATGTATTTAAATGTACAGTTTTTGTGTAAAATAAGCACTGATGTAGATAACTTGCTTTAACATGTATCACCCATGTAGTCAATGTGTTTATAGAGCTATATCTTATGAAAATGTTGAGGCTTAAAGTGCAACAACGACATGCTTGGTGATTACAACATGAAATTTAACTTAATATGAAAATCATATTGTTTTGCTGTTACATTTTCGTGTAGTTTTACTATCTTTTGTCGTTAAAGTTTACAATCAATCAGCATTATACTATTGCGTATGCATTACTATAGCTATCATTCATTCTGCGGCCCACGTGGTATCATTCTCGTACCAGGTGATTTAATTCTTTGACAACAATATATGAGCAAGAAAATGGCACGTACATTGTATCTGTTAATACTGTATATATGGTAACTTGTAAAGTGTTAGCATGTTCGCACCGAGTTGCAACGCACTAACATTCGATGCTATGCCACGAGGAATTTTGAGAACCACGTGATCGTGGAATGTTATATAAAGCCTTGTTATTATTCTTGTTATTCAATGCTTGTTGTTTGCATTTGTCGAGTATTTAGTTCAGTACAAGATGAATGGTGTTGACACAAATTATCTATTCATGCTTGTCTTTTTTATTTTATACCATGCTATATCTGAGTACTTGCTCATTAAATGTATAAATGAACAATGCCGTTTGGTTTTATTTTTATTTATGGGTATTACTATTCCTCTGCTTGGATATAATACAGACCAACACACTTGTATTACTTTAATCTACTGTCGGATTTGTTATTATTTCTACTCAAACGAGTGTGGTAGTTCAGCCGTTCAGCCGTTTAGTTACTATATGGCAACAGTTTAATATATTATAATATCTATAAAATATTCAACTTGCTTATAATTTCACAATCTACTAGGACGTTCCACCTCAGTAGTGAATATAATAGCAATCTAAATCACTAATTATGCATTTGAAACAGATGCATAATAACAAAAAACCAGCCCGCCGGGTAGCTCAGTCGGTAGAGAGCTCGACTGCTAATCTAGTGGTTGTGGTTCGTAACCTGGGCGTACGTATGTTCCTCCGTGACAATTTCATAGAAGATACTACACCCTAAACCTCTGAACTCTGATTTGTGGGGAGAGGTTGTCAGTTGCTTGCGGAGAACTTTGTAACCCGGGTGCACGGTTAGGTCAATTGACCACCATATATAATTGAAACGCAGTCAAGAAAAACGACGAAAAGCACACCACAGACAAAAAACTAAGACAACATTTAAATTTCTGCACATTAAAGCTTATACATGGTGTCTCAAAATATATGTTACAATTTCAAATGTCTGTCATTTTATAATTTGACAACATATACTCTTGATTTATACATCAAAATAATCTTGGCGGATTGAAGTTTCTAACAAAATAAAGAATGGGGAATATTTGAAGTCACATTACAGGAAATGACGTCATATGACGTCAGTTGTTATTCAATATGGCGTCGTCACAAGCTTTGCCCATTGGATATATGAAAACTCAGATATTGTTAATGTTCTTTGGTTTTCTGGTGAAGCCCACTTTCATCTAAATTCTGCATTTAATAAGAAAAACTGTCGTTATTTGGGAACAGAAAAAACAGACTATTATCTTGAAATCCCCTTGCACAGTAAAAAGATTGAAGTTTGGCCGCTATGAGTTCACAAGGCGTAACAAGTGGTCTATTCTTTTTGACGATGAAGACGGACACGTATAAACCATCAACAATGTGCGATATCTAAACATACTCAAACGCAAATTCATGCCAGCACTGTGTTGGAGGGTTATCGATATTACTCAGATATGGTTCCAACATGATGGGGCTACCCCGCACACAGCAACCATCATGGTTGATTGGTTACTGTAGACATTTGGAGACATGTTCATTTCGTTCAGGACTAACAACGAGTGGCCACCACACTCACCAGATTTGAGTACGCTAGATTTTTACCTGCTGTGATACTTAAAGGACAGGGTGTAAAATCCTTCCCCAAAAACTCTGGAAGAACTAAAGGTGAACCTCAGGCGGGAAATCAGGCAGATAAACAATGAAACATGCCAAGCTGTAATTAGTTATTTAAACAAACGATGTGACGTCGTTATTGAACAAAATGGACGTCATTTAGAACATGTGCTGTAATTGTAAACCCAAAAAGGTTTGTGTAAGTTTAAATTATTTTTTTACATTGAGCATACCAAATAAAACTTTATTATGTATACAAATTAGTAGTATCATTTTTTCAGGAGTTATTAACACCAAAATAGAAATATTACTATTTAAAATGGTAACATATATTATGGGACACCCAACTTCAGCCACTAAAACACATTTATCTACACTACAGCTTACATCCTGTCGGCATAGCTGTATTATGTAGTCATACATTTCGTGTGATAATGAGAAAAATAATGATAGCGTTTTATCATTTCCTACATTTTTCCATTTATTTTATTCCCATACAGTTTGCAAAATGTTTAAGCCCAGCGCATTGAGCAGTACATGTATTACTGCTTATATTACAGTGGTAAAATCATACTTTATTTGCGTTATACTTCTAGTATTGCTACATGTAGCATTGGGAGGTAAGTAGTAGCGCATGAACTACTGCTGTTCCTGCTACTACTGCTGTTACTGCTACTACTGCTGTTCCTGCTGTTACTGCTACTACTGCTACTACTGCTACTACTGCTGTTACTGCTACTACTGCTGTTCCTGCTGTTACTGCTACTACTGATGTTACTGCTACTTCTGCTATTCCTGCTGTTCCTGCTAATACTGATGTTACTGCTACTACTGCTGTTACTGCTACTACTGCTGTTACTGCTACTACTGCTGTTCCTGCTACTACTGTTGTTACTGCTGTTCCTGCTACTACTGCTTTTACTGCTACTACTGCTGTTCCTGCTGTTACTGCTACTACTGCTGTTCCTGCTGTTACTGCTACTACTGCTGTTCCTGCTACTACTGCTACTAATGCTGTTACTGCTACTACTGCTGTTCCTGCTGTTACTGCTACTACTGCTGTTACTGCTACTTCTGCTATTCCTGCTGTTCCTGCTGTTACTGCTAATACTGATGTTACTGCTACTACTGCTGTTACTGCTACTACTGCTGTTACTGCTACTACTGCTGTTCCTGCTACTACTGTTGTTACTGCTGTTCCTGCTACTACTGCTTTTACTGCTACTACTGCTGTTCCTGCTGTTACTGCTACTACTGCTGTTCCTGCTGTTACTGCTACTACTGCTGTTCCTGCTGTTACTGCTACTACTGCTGTTCCTGCTGTTACTGCTACCACTGCTGTTACTGCTACTACTGCTGTTACTGCTACTACTGCTGTTCCTGCTACTACTGTTGTTACTGCTGTTCCTGCTACTACTGCTGTTACTGCTACTACTGCTGTTCCTGCTGTTCCTGCTGTTACTGTTACCACTGCTTAGTGTAAATGGATCACATCCATAGATTTAGCTCTTTAACCGGTCATTTTGCCAGTGCTCAATGTTATGTACATCGCGCATCGATTCCATAGAACCACATTTCTCAAGACTTAAAAACAGCAGACTTGATACACAAAACAAGTCCCAATTGATTTAGTTGGTTTTGGTTTAATCGGGTTAAACGCCATTTGCAACATTCTTTTCGGTTATACGTGGCGGTCTAGTTCACCACACCTGTTTTCCTGGTATAGATTATCAACAAGTATAAACCTGGCCTTCCTCAAGCAAGTAACAACTTCTCCACATCAGATGGAGGACAAATGACCGTAGCCAAGCGACGCGGAATGACATGACCTGCCCATCCCTGGAATTGAAACCGGACATCCCGGGGGTCACCGATCAACCAAATTGATTTAGTCGTAATGAAAAACACTTTGTTGCCAATTGTAATTTGTGGTTGAAACCGTATCAACACCCCTTACCGCCTTAAATTTCAATTAAAACGTTGTTTCGCATTTGACCGAATTTTGCCGACAGACTAGCTGACATTACTCATGACTTGTATAGTTACATGAAAGGGCAGTGACCTAATTTTGAACAAAATAGTTAGTCTATGTGTTCATTGAGCATGGTGTGAAATATGCTGAGTCATAAAAGAAAGTGTACATGTGATAAAACGGATATTTTTCGATACCATGAGGGCGAAACATGGCCAACAGAAAAATAATTTTAATTTTTATCTGGTGGTATATTTTTGTTACCTGCATTGTATCTTGATGTGTATATTGTTAGTATAGATTAACCGGTTACAAAGTAACAGCGAAACGCGCCACGCACCCTTTCTTCTTGACTGACTGAGCATAGTAGGCATATTTGTATTTCATTTCACAGTTCGTAGCAGACATACTCAAGAAACATATGGGTAGCTGTACCAAGTATACTGGTCGCTGTATCCAGTATATGGGTCCGGTGCAACAATTTTATGGATGATGTAAACTCGAATACAGGAGACTGTACTCAGCATATTCATGCATGTCAACTGTACTAAGTAGGTGCAGTCTATGGGTCTATGCACCTAGTACATGGTTCGCTGTAGCCCGCGTATGGGTCGCAGAACCTAGAATACTGGTAGGCTTAAAACAGAATAAATGTCACTGTGACCGGTACAAGGTTTATAATGTACGACGACAACACCAAGTACATGCGACGTATCACTCACTGTATGACATTAAGGACGAAACACTCCTCGATTCGGTGAACAATTTTGTTAATGAAAAAGGATCGATGTGGAAACGAATTGTGGTCTATCGTACCTGCGTATGTCACAAGTTTCTCATAAGCGTGTACATTTTTCAAAGAAGACTCCCATTAACGAGAACATTACATAATGTCAGTGGGGTGGAAGGGATACGCTTCCACGAAATGGATTATGCACGAATATTCTAGAAAAAGGGAGGCTTCTTTATAAGGGTGATTTGTGCGGGTATGGTGGAACTTCGCGCGCTTATTGGTGATGTAGGTACATTACCATGCACCCTTGCAGTATAAGAGTCGACGTTCCAGTGATTTGGGGCTGAACCAATGACATTAATATGCGACCCGCTGCGTGTTTTAGGGAGGTATTTCAGTTATGTACCGCGGTCAGATGAACTAAGCAATGTTCTTTGGTTACCAACCAGTATGGACCTCCCACTACTAACTGACGACTCCCCATATGAAGTAGAGCTGGAGGCTAAATGACATAGGTGACTTTCAACAACCCGGTCAGCTCAATCGGCAGAGCATTTGATCGCCTACTTGAGGTCGTATGTTCAAACCCAGGGTGAGGCGTGACAATTTGCCGGAAGATAACATATCCAAACGCATATAGAATTAAAATCAATTATGCAATTTGTTATTGCACTACGGCATGTGTCAACTTGACTAGTTCCTGTAATAACGAAATTGCTTACCTGGAAGACAATCACATGCTGTCAATGCTATTACTTTTTAATGAGATACAGGTACAATAAATCAGTAAGCAAGCAATGTATGTACCATGAGATCATTCCAGCTAGGGTCGTGTCATTGACACATCCTTGTGTGTTATGGCAAAATATATAAACATAAATGTAACACAAAATCGCAGTTGGTTATAAAATATGCATGTGTTGTTCTGGACAATAATTTAACAACATTCCTTTCCCCGAGACCGCTTCACAAAACTAATGAAAAGGACGTGACTCATAACAAACATACTAACTAAAACCATCTTACAAACATTTAACCTTAATTATAACTCATTCATTTGTGGTTATTCTCAGTGAGCTAATTAATTATGCAATTAACTAACAACCTATATCCTCATACCGGTTGCATACTATGCGTGCAGGATAAGGTGACGGTTGTCAGTCCACTTGGGATTGTCTGGTATATACTGTTATAGACACTGCACTCATTTATTACAAGCTATACACTGCAAGAGGAAACTAACACATCTATGAAGTCAACGTGTAAACTCACAAAATGAATGATTCCATCTATGAAACATTTTTATAACAGGCCTGTCGTTGGTTCCTGGGTTCGTAATATTTTGATTCAGGAATATTTTATCTCAGCAATATAGTCTTAGTGACTTTGTATTTGGTTAAAAGGCTACAATATCGGTTTAAAATCTTATTAATGAAACAAGATGAAGTCAATGTTTGTTGTGTTCACGCTTGAAACCGTAGTAAATATTTGTTGAATAACAATTTATATAAAACGAGCTCGTAGGCTAGCATTTTATTATTATGGAAGTCATTTGTTTCCCACATCTGGTGCATGTAGGGAAGTTGACAGTTGTGGCCTGAGGAACAGGTTAGTTTAGTACTGGTTGGTAACAAAGGAATTCTGGATAACTCAGTGACCACCGTACATAACTGACATGCTGTTGAAAAACGACACAAAACGCAAACACAGCATATTAAGTAAACTATAATAATTATGATCGTTGCAATGTCTGGTACGTATGTTTTAATTCGTGCAGCGATTCTTTTCTGGTACCAGTAGATACAAATATAGTGAGCATTCGTTTTGCCTATCTGTAATATGTCACTATAATTGGATGTAATTGGAGCATTAAATATCTTCTTTCTGATAAATGTGTTAAACCATCTATGTTATACTTCATTACTGGTTGTATGATTGTGTTTCATGTTCTACTCTGTTTGACATTTCCGCCCAGTACAGGGCAATGATCTGTATAGATTATGCCTAATACACTGACTTGAACATTGAATTGAATTGGTAAAGGCAACAAGCTCAGTGATGATGTGAATAGACGTACATTTGTTCATCACAGTTCATGGTTTGACACACTGCTTAATCGGAATAGGAGATCACTGACACTTTCTAACAAAGCATCACGATCGAATTTGAACAAGGAGATATAAAAAGACATACATGTATATATTTACTGTAACAAGTAGTTTTTAATGAACAAACACAATAATAAAATACATGCATCTGTGTTTTAGCAATATGAATACAAAGGGCATACAATGTGAAAGTTGTATCAAAATATCATAAACGTAACGAATTAACAGTGTTATATCCACACTAGACTACACTTGAAATGATAAATAATCTGAAATAGTCATCCGTCAGCTTCGTCTTGACTGCAATGCTTAACTACCGAAGATCATAAGAATAATACTAATTGTATGATAAAGTTTGATCAATAAATGTATATTCATTTCCTGTCTTACTAAAAGGTTGTATTAAGATGGATGGATAAACAAGCGTTAAACAACATACCAAATAAAATAGAACTAACTCAAACGACAATTCTAAAATGATGACAAAGAGGTGCGTGGAAGCTACGTCAGGTAAAGTACCGATTTCGACAGCGCAATTATACAGTTTAACCTCACTTAAAGATCACCTCAATAATAAGACCACCTCAATAATAAGATCACATCAATAATAAGACCACCTCCATAGTAATACCACATAAATAATAACACCACCTTCATAATAAGACCACCTCAATAATACGACCACCTCAATAATAAGACAACCTCAATAATTATACCACTTCGATAGTAATACCACATCAATAATAACATCACCTCCATAATAAGACAACATCAATAATAATACCACTTCGATAGTAATACCACATCAATAATAACATCACCTCAATAATAAGCCACCCTCAATAATTATACCACTTCGATAGTAATACCACATCAATAATAACATCACCTCCATAATAAGACAACATCAATAATAATACCACCTCAATAAAAGACAACCTCAATAATAAGACCACATAAATATTAGGAACACCACAATAATAAAACCACACCAACAATGAGACAACCTCAATAATAAGACCACCTTAGTAATAAGACCACAGTAATAATAAGAATAGAATAGAATAGAATAGAATAGAATTTATTTGCATATTTAGTCCTAAAAAGGACTTTGTACAAAACAACAATGATACATATATTACAGTAAATAGCATGGTGACAAATGGCGCAAAAGTATGTAGTTTAATATTATATCGAAATAAATAAATGTAGGTAATTTTGGTCCGTTTCCGGGAGAGACAGTACGTTTTACAAGATATTAACAAATATAGTAATATAGAAGTATGCGTACTGATATTATTTGTTATGCACTAAACCGCTTTTACCAGGGTTTGATGCATGACAAACAATATCAGACGGTCAATGCTTATTTAAAGACATCTATATAATTATATAGATGTTTCCATAAGACAAAATTATACAAAACAAGATAAATGGTATGTAATAAGGTGTACGGGTATTTTTTTTTTTTCTTATTGTAAACGTTATAAACGCCTCAAGTCCTAAAATAGATGATACGTTTAATGTACATATAATGATCGTACACTGCTATGATACAGGAAGGTGCCGTGTATTTACAATACACTGACAAATAGGCATTACAATGTGATTTTCAACAATACCCACATGGCATTTGCAACCTTCCGTAATGTTCACAACACATGTACTAGTGCAGTAAACAAAAAATAATAAACAAATGACAAAAATAAACAAATGACAAAAACATATGACAATAAACAAGCATTAAGTATTTGTACAGTTCGGACGAAGTGTGGAAGCAAATATATTAAGATAATATGGCATGTAAGTTTCGTCTTTCAACAAAAGCATGGTGAATAAAAGTGGCCAGGTTTCTAATTTCATCAACGTTTTCGCTGGTAATTAATTGTACAAATTTAATCATGTTTGGTTTTCGCCAATAATAAGGCTTTAATAATTGTTTACGTATCTCATTATAAATTGGGCATTGAATGATAAAATGATATTCGTCTTCTAACAAATTGCATGCAATGCATAGGCGTTCGTCGAACGGTACCGGATGAGGTTTTTTCCACCGACCTGTTTCAACATACAACCTATGAGAAGACATTCTCAATTGTGACATAGCTATTCTATACTTTTTGATATTGATGACTTCGAGGTATTTATTGTGTGTAAAATTAAAAAATGTTTTAAAAAACAAAGCTCTTGATGAGTTTTCTAATCTCGTGTTAAAATCCTGAACCCATATATCGCGAATCCTCTGCTTTATCAGCGCAAGGAAATATTTATCATTGGCTACCCCTTGGTTTAACCAAGCATCGTGAAAACCAAGTTTAGATAACAAAAACTTGACTTGTGAGACCCAATTTACCGCGCGTGGATTTACTTCGTTATCGCTTTTAAGTAAAATATAAGCATGTTTAATGTATTTTCTTTCATGTGCGTAGCATATTTTCAACCAATACTTAATTATGTTGTACATTCTTGAAGATTCCATATCATACCTGCCTAGATCGCCATATACAAAATCATTTTGAGTTGACAGTTTAACACCAAGTAGACGTTTGCAGAAATGCAAGTGCGTTTTTTCAACTTCGGTTGCTTTATAGAAACCCCATACTTCGGATGAATAATTAAGGATTGGCGTAATTAATTTGTCAAAAAGTTCAAGCGTATGTTTTGGAGATAAGTCGGTGAATTTATATAATCGTTTGTTCAATTCAAATATTGCCTTGAGAGCTTGGCCAGCTAACATTTTGTCTTGCCCTTTAAAAGAACCACCTGAAGAAAAAACAACGCCGAGATATTTGAAAGTGTTAACAATCTCTAGGTCGATATCTTTATAGATAAATTTCATATGTGCGGGTAAGCGACCACCCTTTCTGAAAACAACAATTTTTGTTTTACTAGTGTTAACTTCTAGTTTCCATTTGTCACAGTACTCTGATAAAACGTTTAAAGAATGTTGTAATCCCTCACTAGTTTTAGAGAATATAATAATATCGTCAGCATATAACAAGAGGCAAATCTTTAAATTACCTATATCAATTCCGTTTACACCTTTTGTAACAAATTCACGCTCGATGTCATTAAGAAACATACTAAATAAAAATGGTGATAAGCTTTCACCTTGTCTTACACCAATATTGCACGAAAACTCTTCGCTTACTTCGTTAAAGAGTTTAACTCTTGAGGAAATACCATTATACATAGATTGTATTACTTTTAAAATATTACCTTGCACGCCATAATTAATTAACTTATACCATAGAATATCTCGAACTATAAAATCAAAAGCCTTTTTGAAATCGACAAAAGCGCAAAATAATTTTTCATTGTTATTCAGAGAGTGTGTGATTAATGAGTTGAGTACAAAAATATTGTCAGTAGTTCCCATATTCTTTCTAAACCCTGATTGGGCATTTATATAGATTTCGTACGTTTCGGCCCAGTCATCAAGTCTTGTGTTTAGAACGCGGGTGAATAACTTCCCCAATGTACTTAAAAGGGTAATGCCGCGATAATTAGATGGGTCATTCCTATTACCGCTTTTGTGGATCGGTACAATGTAACCTTCGCTCCATGTTTGTGGAAAGTACCCAATTCGAAGACATGCATTGAACAGCTTGTCAAGATACGGTAAAATCTGATCCATTCCATATTTGAAAAACTCATTTAAAAATAGATCTGGACCAGCAGCGCTATTTGTTTTTAATTGTTTTATTGCCTTAATAATTTCAGATGAGTTAATTTCCGTGTTGAGTTCATCAAACATGATTTGTGTTTCATTATTTAAAAACGTTTCATCATCAGCTTGATAGAATCTATCTTCCGGGTTGTTTATTGCTTTAAAGTATCGAGCAAAAGTATCTATATTAACATCATTTGTATTATGTTGACAAACTGCATCCTTTAACATGCGCCAGTATAACTTTGCGTTTTTTAGTTTAGAGTTAACAAGTTTTGAAGTTTCGGCTTTCCTAAATGCATATTTTTTCTTTCTAATCTCGCTCTTGTAAGCAGACCTTGCCTTGCTAAGATTTTGCCTATTTTCATCGGAGTTATCGCGGTTAAAATTGTTGAGCTGGGTGTAAAACATGCCTTTCTTTCTTGAACACTCATCATCGAACCAAGTATTTCTCTGCGTTTGCTTATTTTGTTCAGTTTTTGTTGACCTTTGTTTACCAAACAAAGGTGAGCATATGTTATCAATAGTGTTGGAAAAATCTGTGAGACATGTGTCAATTATTTGTGTTGAATTGCAGGTATCTAATTGTGTCATAAGAGCATTAACTGAGTGCAGGTATTCATCCGAATTTAATCCCTGAATGTAGTTATTTATGTGTTTATTATCCCATTGGTATGTAAAATCGACAATTTTCGCGTTGCTATTTTTTCCAGGCCTTGCGTTATGTATCACAAGAGAAGATTGTAATGCAAAATGTACGGTACAGTGATCCGAGAGAATGTTTGACATTCCAACATGAAACTGACTAAACCAGTTTAACATTGAATTACTAGCTATTACATAATCGATTAAACTACTACCTGTCGGGCCGTGAAACGTGTACGCACCCTTGTCATCACAGACTCTACCATTCATAATACGTAAACCGCTTTCTTTGCAAAAATCAATTAATAGCCGACCATTGCTATTAACAATATTATCTGATGTTAATCTAGGTAACGGTATGTCGATAATATAGTCATCTGGTAGAAAAGACGGTACATTTAAGTCAATATCATCATTTTCTACAAAATCATTTAAAGAGCCACACCTACTATTCAAGTCACCTAACAACAAAAATTTACATGCATTATCATTTTCATTCGATATTTTAACAATGTCGTACAGTATTTGATCATATATAGTAGAGTTGTTGATATGTACTCTAGTACTACCCTGTGGAACAATATAACAAAGACATACATATACGTCACATGGACTATCCAATAATTCCCCTGAAAATCTCAACCACAAAATATCATCATTTTCGTTTTCAATTAACTGAACATACTTAGAAAAAATATTTTTCACATAGCAACATATTCCACCTGAGTCACGTTTCGATTGTAAATGTTTATCTGTCCTGTGTTTGGAATATAATTTGAAACCTGGAAAATTCATATTAACTAAACTATTAGACCACGTTTCTGTAAAAAATATAAAGTCATTTTTGCTAAATAAATCCGTTATTTCTGGTTGTTCAAGTTTATTTACATTTTTCGAGACTAATCCTTGTACATTTAACAACACAAAGTTTAAAGATTGTCTCTCCCTATTGTCCTAAGTGGGGTTATCTCCCTTGGAATCTCCCTTAGACGCAGGTGTCTCGCAAGCTCTGACATTCTGGGGAGTGCCACCGGATGGAGGCTTCGGAATCTGTCGTTTTTGCTTCCGCGGTGGTGGTTTTGGCTTCCCTTGTTGGTTATTTAGAACACTTTGCTGACTAGCAACACTACTATTTAAAGCGTTTTCAACACCACTCGAATTCTCCACAGATATGGAGCTGTTGTTTACGCACGCAGATTTTGTGGTCGTTTCCTCGGTAGACATATTCTGATCAGACGTTGTTGATTGATCATGTGAAATAAGTACATTTGTCTTGTTGGTAATAATGCTGGAGTGTATTATTGGCTGAGATTCAATGTTTTCTTGAACGGATTTGCTACTGGTATCCGTTACACTGTGATCATTACTATGATCAACTACTGTTGATATATTAAACACTTCATCAGATAGGTGAATCTGAGACAAGTAGGCCATCCTGTTCATATTTAACACTTCGTGCCAGTCGGGGAATTCATCGTGAGTCAACCTTCCACGCACTATAAGTTTTGCTGGATACAATATTTTACACTTGTCTTTTTGATCACCGTATTCAGTTTTCATGATGTTGTAGAGCTTTTTACGTGCTAAAGCTATTTCTTTGGGATAATCCCTATCGATTCCAAATCTGGTACCCATCAAGCATTTTGCTTTGTTCATGATATACTCAGTATCACCATAATCTCTGAAGCAAACAATAATTGGGCGTCTTGATACGTAGTTGTTGAATTTTGCACGGTTTGAGCCGAGTCGGTGTATACGTTGTATATACATAGATGAAAGATCAATGTCGAGGTGGTTGTGCATGAATTGCTGTAATATGTCATAACAGTTCTCGTATCTGAAATCTGCTAATCCATAAAATATCAAGTTGTTTCGTCTGTTCCGTGCATTGTCATCTATACTATGGTATGCTAATTGCTTTGTGAATAAAATATGTGAGTCCAGTCTACGCTCTATTTTTTCAATATTAATGGCCGTTTGTGTCACATTTGAGCGCATGCCAAGCAATGAACATTCGATATTGTCTAATTTGTCCAATTTTGATAACATCAACAAGAGTTTCTCATCCAGTGATAATGAAGTAAATGACTTACTTATATCTTCACTTACATTGCTGGTATCCGGGCTCAGCCCTCGTTTAGATTCCTGAGTTGACATGTTTGATCCTTTTATTGGTGATTGGTCACATGTAGACCATTGATGTTTCAATAGATCAAATCTATTGTGGACCGAAATACCATAGTTCTGAGCTAATGGTGTACTGCTATGCATAATGTATCCAGCTGATAACGAAAATTCCCACTTACGTTTATTTAATAATCTGTTCCCGCCAAACGTTGGACACAAAGCACAGATAGAAAAAGCAAGAAATCGTTAAGAAAGCACAGTTAATCACACACAATAATCACATATTTGTAAAGATATACATAAACTCCGTTGATTTGATTGATTAAAATATTATTAACATCCATGAAAGCATATTAAATAGCGTTTTTTTCACTTAATTTGTTCCGGCATCAAAAGTACACCCGCCATTTTCACGCATGCGCATTATATAAGACCACCTCAATATTAAGAACACAATTTGTTCAAGTCCATTTCACTGTTTTGCTCTTTATTCAACCCTGATATTAAGACCATCTAAATATTAAGACCAGTTTTCTAGGGTTCCCAGGGTATTGAACTAATGTATATATTAATAAAGTTAATTATGTACAATGATGTCACACACAACTCTGTAGATTGTCCATAACATAACATGAAATATAGTTTATTGGCATATAATATTGGCATAAATATAGCCAAACAAACATATAAACAAATGTTCATAAGTGGTGAAGAACAAGATTGCATAATTGACAATAAGTATTGACAGTTTTTTCAACAACTTTATAATTCTAATTACTTTCTTTATAAGCGAAAAATAAAAGATTTGCTACATTATTTATTAATTTGTTTGATTTTGAGGGCATAATAAGTTCTTTTATTTGGATAACATAGGTTACAATGTCTGGTTACCAAGTGTTCTCAGTACCGTGCACGCCCGAGAATAAACCTTTCCCAAGCCATTCCCTAGCCTTCGTTGCAGCTTTATCCCAGTCAAACGCTCTCCCGTTGACAAGACCATGATACATATCATTGTATGGATTAGTTGGGTCCATTATATACGGTCCAGACCTGTAAGAATATAAGTCATTAGCTCGTATATATCGTCTGGAAATGTATAAGCTCAAAGGGAGGCAACTGCGATTAGCTGAATCTATCAACTTGTTTTCACGCGAAAAGTCCTTGACAAATACATAGGCGCTCTGTTGCGAGCAAATGGTTTACAAACATTAATGGGGTAATAAAGTGTTCCACCTAGAAACAAATAGTTTTCGTGATTATTGTCTTGAAAAGCAAATGAAAAATATATTTGTTTATAAATTCAATATTATGTTCTATATGAGGTATGATCATGTAATCCTGAGATGTACTTGTTTCCTGACGTAAAACTTCTTGAACATGATTGTTCATTCCAATCATCGGATCCCCATAACCGACTATTCCATTAACTATATACGTCACATGGAGATAACGAAAGTGATCGGTAGAACGTACCCGACAATAGTCCCGTCCATTCCTATATACAGACGCTATGACGTTAAAATTCCTAACATTTGATAGATCAGACTAACCAGCCCAGTATAAATAATATACAGAGAGATTCATACCCATGACGTTCCATTCCGACATCATACAGCATATAGCCACGAAGAAGCACTCTAAGGTGTGTATGGTTCACAAGTGATGCTAGAATACTGTGCATGGCTCTTGTCATGTCAAAACTCTCAGGTTTCCCTGCTTTAATCCACGAATTCATTACCACAAGTTCCAGTGCATAGGAACTTGGCCAAGCAGGTTCGCCGGGTTTCTTATCAGCAAAACTTGGCATTTCTGACTCCAAGCTTCCCTGAATTCAAAGTATGGTTCATTTATTTAAACTAAGTAGAAACAACATAGTATGGTACAATATAACATACTAAACAAAGCCCAGTGTAATAAAAATATAACCAAACTCGTCAATCGGGAAATTTTGTGTCCATGACAGATGGAGAGGGAGATTTCAAACCAAACTTTGATGTTATTGTTTACTTTTTTGTGCTGTTTTAATTAATCATAACAAATACATATTATCCTCTGACGAATGCCTTGATACGTGTAATGAACTGTGGATCAACCAAACAAATCTGATAAGAATTTTCTTCCTGTCTCGAGAGGGGAATAGAGAAAACTTTACTATTTAAGTTAGGGAATGGAACCCATAAACGGCCCCGAAAATCGTGAAATGAGTCCCCATATGTAAGATGATCACGTGCTTGTTTGTCTTAAACTTATTAATTAACTGTTGGACAAAGTTATGTCACCTTTCAAACTAATTTCTCCCCGTTTAACAACAATCTGAGAAATAAATCAGCGCAAGTTTTGTATACAAATGTACCTTCAGTTTTTTGTTTTTCCAATACTTCACAAGACGAATTAGGCTCTTGACTTTGGGTGGAAGACATTTAATGATATCCAGTTGTAGAGGAGACAGCGTAACGGAGTATTCATGTATAAGATCTTGCGGGGCGTGTTCCATTTGTCTATAAATTTCTCGGGGTGATTTACCTGATATGGTGTATACAATATAACCAACAAATTAATTTACATTTTCTGATATATTATTCAGTTTCAAATAAACATGTAGTATAGACTCGTGTACTATTAATGCACAACTTTAGCCTTGTTCGTCAATTTTGTTTGCTATATCTTGCTTTGAATTGATGTCGGCAAATTCGAAAGAACGTTACAGCATTTTGATCTTGACATATTCAGATATTCAGAACACTGGTATCATAATAATAAAATTAACTTAAACAGAAAATGTCAACACTACGCCCAATCTATCACGATAGTACCGAAAATCTCACCTTTTGAAATGTGTCCATTCTCATTGTTCTCTTTATAAAGCACTTGGTGCTGAACGCATATCGACCCTTTGACGATTTCGGCGCTCGTATAACGTACAGGTCATTGAAACGGACATTGTTTTCTGTCTGATTTCGAAAAGTAAAACTTTTACTTTACTGACGATAATTTGTAACCCTAAAAAATAACATTTAATGTTTGCATGTTTGCATGTTACAAACTCACCCATTCCAGTCAAATCCACGCCTGGTAAGATGTCAACATCGTGTGCATGATTACCACAAGGCATTACAGCTGGAACCGAAAACCGTGTTGGTTCTTTAGGAGATGCTCGTGTGTTCCTCATTAGAAACGTGTGTAGCCGTTCAAGGACACTAGGCATATCTTTCATTAGTGTTGTCACATCGTCATAGTTGTTCAGCATGAGAATCAGGTCTACATCAGATTTACCCTTAACGGATGTACCTTTCCCAAGCGACCCCGACTTTCAAACGAATAAAAACTGGCAATAATTGACATGAATAAAATATTTGCTTTCAGCTTTATACAGGAATTCATACAGGTACTTTAGTGTACACCTGATTAATTTAATTCGATGCAAACCAATATGCGGGATAAACATAAAGATCTGAATTCTGCGAAATGTTAAATTAAGGCAAATGTCTTTGAATACACTTACCTACAACCAAACGTTTTAAATATTATAAGCCTAAATATATCAAAATTGCTTGCAGACTGAGACGATTAATATGCTTGTAAAAATAGACACATACGTCTATAGGGAAAATGTAATATGTCATCAACTATTCTGGCTAATACATATTATTGTTACTATTCTAATTTAAATATTGATATTATTGTACGTATTAATTAGAATTTAAAATAGTGTTCGAATAATCACCCATTACCTTAATGATCCTTCTTGGGCGATATGGAGAGGAATAACCCTTAAGGTTCTCTGCGAGTTCGTTTATGACAGATCCACAGCTTGAAAGAAATGCATCGTCTGCTTGTATCTTTTCAGCAATAAAGCTATCGAGGTCGGAGCTATCTACTTTGTATAGATCGGAAGGAAGTGCTGTGCTTGCAAACATATTGAAACCAGCTGACCTTCCTGTCATGGCACTTGAAGATGCGGACGAAGAGATATTCATAGCAGAAAACCTCGTAGCAAGTGTGTCGAAACCCACCATTCCTGCTGCGGACGCAGGGTGCTTCGCTTTCTGGTGACAATTTAAACCCTTTGCCTTAGCAAATGATCTATCACATAAGCTACATGGATATGGAAGCGATTTTTTGCGTTTGCTTCGTTTCGACCCAGTTTTCTGTTGACCGTGCCTTGGTCCCAAAGCTGTGAGGTGTTGTTCCATGTATTCCTGCTCCAAAAAGGATCTCCCACAGGAGCAAGTCACCACTCGCTCAGAGTGGGCAACACGTCTGTGATTTCTAAGATTATCCGTAGTGTCAAATCCAGTCTCCGAGCAAACCGGACACTTTCGCATACTTTCTGGTGAGAAACAAAATTGTGATTTAGAGGGTATTACAATCACGAGTGTTGCTATATTTTAAGTCCCATACACTTTATGTTATCTTAGCTATCAATCAACAATAGTAGGACATGCATATGATTCGTGCCTGATATCTATAGCCTATATTCAATTTACCAACCAAACTTTCAATACACGTCAAGCAGTATGTTATAAATTAATAACTTGTTTTATTCATTGTCATGGAAACACAGGACGTACCCTGGACGTACAGAAAAGTCTAACAACGTTTAAACAAAATCAACGTCGCGCCGTTCCGCAGTGATGGCAGAACCAGATACGGCTGTCATGCACAATTATATAGATAACTTTCCCTATCTAAACATGCATACATGTATATATACACGGCTTTACTGCCATATATGACATATGTAAAGGTTATTCAACAGACGTTACCTGGTATATTTTTTCTGGGAATCGAAACTCCGTTACTATTACGTCGAAACTTCTAGGTTGATTGAAATCAAAACGAAAACTAACCTCAACTTACGTGGCGGTGATTTTCCGAAAAAAACAACCCGGAAGACAACTCTGTTTGAAGTGTTTACCCAGTCAATCAGTCTTATGATATTTATCGTGTGATATCAGACTCTAATTATAGAACGTGCAGCGTAAATATATAAACGGGTGCACTGGTTTGATTTGTTTATATCAGATTTAAAGCGCGCGCATTTATACATAACAATGCATACAGGTGGGGTTTCAGGAGGAAGTGGGTACCTGGTGTGCCACTACCCTTTAAAACTCCTTGAAAGCTTATATTCCGTAAACATATATATGCTCGCAACGGTTGCAAACAATTACTATTTTACAAGACATTCAGTTCAGAACGGACGAACGCATACAGAACGATAGCCTACACGTTTGACTGTCCAATAAATCACCACCCAACCACTCCTCTACCCAAACTACAGCGCCTAACCGGTACTACTAGTATATAGCGTAATGGTTTTTAATGGCTTAACGCAGAAATGTTATCTGTGTACTTCGATATACATGTATTTGTAATTAAATGTCATGTTACATGTATGTAAATGATCGAACATTTACTGATCGTATCAATATAAAATATATATGCATATGTAGCCCACAGCATGACATACAAACCCTCGTTGTGTGGCTGATCATTGCATTATATGTCAATTTGTTTTGAACCGAATACATGACTTGTCAATAGAGAACTATCTAGAATGACAGAAAACTTATATTCCTCGACATTGAGACACAAGTGCTGCAGTCTGGTCTTGTAGATAAACCCTACAGAAATCTACTTGTTACTTTTGTACCATTTTCTTTGACCGCGAATACCTAAACGTAACACCGACGTGTACGTGGCTTTAGGCCAGTAGTAATTAGTACATACTTTATTTTCTGATATTTATAAAAAGTCTACTGTATTCTACACTGGTTTTATTTTTCTTGTAACCGAAACACCTTACACTATCGCACGAATGATGATTTCTTCAGGTTTGTTGAAATCAACAGTAGTTAGCAATGTACGCGGAGGTTATTTCCAGGAAAACTCTCAATGTGTAAGATAACACTATCTTGAAGTTAAAGATCAACATAAGGACATTATAATCGCCAACGTTTTATCTCCACGACAAATCGATATGTTACCTGTCATCTATTCAATGAAAATTGCATTTAATCATAGTGAATCAGTTAACCGCCGGCAAGCGGTAAACGGACTTTGAGTTGGGGACGAGTTTGGGTACTCTCACGCTTGAGTCATTCTGGTAATGGTGACGTTAAAGTATTGCATTTAAGCAGCACTGGAACCAGTTTAACAGTTTTGGTATTCGGATTGCTGGCTGTTTCATCGTCATTCGCCATTCTGTTCACTACGCTTTACAAGCATACGCACAAACCGAATACAAAAACTCAATCTGAGCTAAATTTCACCTCAAATATTCTCAAAGTGTTGAGATTCTTTCATCTTAGACCAGACTCATTGCGCCAACACTCACTTTGTTCAATTGACAAGTACTGTATAAAACAAGGTCATTAATTAATGATATTTAATTGAGTAATGCTTGTTCATTTCGTAGTTCATTAGAAGTTTATAATGTAAAAACTTTGCAATCTAACTCGTGTAAATGTGAAATCAGAAAGGAATTCGTTGTCAGCTAAATGTGCTTTAATACTATGTTGTAAATATGTATAGCAATGCATATTATAACAAAGAAATTAAGTTACATTTAATCACTTATCGGGTCACGAAGGTCCACGACGCATTACAACATCGCTCCCTTACATTAGTAAATTAATGTCATATCACAGATATCAGGGGCGTAGCCAGGGCGTGTATGATGTGTACGCAAGTAATCTACGAGGGAATCCATGACATGATCCGCCGGAAATTGTTGTTTCACGTTTGTGGTACAATCTGGCGGCATTTTCTCAAACATAAATAAATTAGTATACAGAGTTCTATATTCAAATGATATTTCTTCAAAAGTGCGGTAAATTCTTAATATTATTGCTTTCGTAAGAGTTTTTATTTCCTATTTCTGAAATCCAAGTGTACGCGACGGTCGTATTTTGCGTACAGGTAGCTACGCACCAATATATACGTCAAAAGTTTCAACGTAACATCTGGGGAATTCCCATTACGTTTCATGCAAACTGTTCAAATAGTATGTATACAACTAAAACAAAATGACATCGCAATGTTATACAATTATTTGGACAGTATTCACTTTACAATTTCATACTATGTGCCTCATGTTTGTACAATTTATTCGATTTTTTCTGGTTAATTTAATTTTTCAAAAGAATAGAGATAATTCTTTTTTTTACATTATCAGTAATGTAAATCATACAATGTACATGCGTTTGGGCTACAGGCTCTTTGCACAACAAGGCAATGCAATTATTTCTGGGACGAGGTAAGAAAATAAGTTCACTCAATCATTATTACGAATGTGCCCGTAATTAATATTTTGCGTTACAAATTTGGCTCAGTATATAATTATTTTTTATCTAAAGGAGTGGATCTTGGCTGTGTGCCAACGAATTTATGACTTAATTTGAGGTCAATCAACTTCACAGTGTGGACCCAAAAAACAAGTCTATTCAATAGTGGTCAGTCGCACAGGCATGTAAAGCTATACTGACACAATAAAGAAACTGTGCACTTTTAGGTTGTGTCTCATTTTCCAATCCTGTATGCAAACGATCTCATGTTCCCAACGTTCTTATTCATACCTCTATACTGCAGAGCAAAATTAACAACACTAATTGACGCTAAAGTATTGCATTTAAGCAGCACTGGAACCAGTTTAACAGTTTTGGTATTCGGATTGCTGGCTGTTTCATCGTCATTCGCCATTCTGTTCACTACGCTTTACAAGCATACGCACAAACCGAATACAAAAACTCAATCTGAGCTAAATTTCACCTCAAATATTCTCAAAGTGTTGAGATTCTTTCATCTTAGACCAGACT
Organism: Mactromeris polynyma; assembly: GCA_032209605.1. Lineage (NCBI taxonomy): Eukaryota > Metazoa > Mollusca > Bivalvia > Venerida > Mactridae > Mactromeris > Mactromeris polynyma. The sequence goes on from JASFXZ010000040.1 coordinate 3,478,985, forward strand.
CATTGCGCCAACACTCACTTTGTTCAATTGACAAGTACTGTATAAAACAAGGTCATTAATTAATGATATTTAATTGAGTAATGCTTGTTCATTTCGTAGTTCATTAGAAGTTTATAATGTAAAAACTTTGCAATCTAACTCGTATAAATGTGAAATCAGAAAGGAATTCGTTGTCAGCTAAATGTGCTTTAATACTATGTTGTAAATATGTATAGCAATGCATATTATAACAAAGAAATTAAGTTACATTTAATCACTTATCGGGTCACGAAGGTCCACGACGCATTACAACATCGCTCCCTTACATTAGTAAATTAATGTCATATCACAGATATCAGGGGCGTAGCCAGGGCGTGTATGATGTGTACGCAAGTAATCTACGAGGGAATCCATGACATGATCCGCCGGAAATTGTTGTTTCACGTTTGTGGTACAATCTGGCGGCATTTTCTCAAACATAAATAAATTAGTATACAGAGTTCTATATTCAAATGATATTTCTTCAAAAGTGCGGTAAATTCTTAATATTATTGCTTTCGTAAGAGTTTTTATTTCCTATTTCTGAAATCCAAGTGTACGCGACGGTCGTATTTTGCGTACAGGTAGCTACGCACCAATATATACGTCAAAAGTTTCAACGTAACATCTGGGGAATTCCCATTACGTTTCATGCAAACTGTTCAAATAGTATGTATACAACTAAAACAAAATGACATCGCAATGTTATACAATTATTTGGACAGTATTCACTTTACAATTTCATACTATGTGCCTCATGTTTGTACAATTTATTCGATTTTTTCTGGTTAATTTAATTTTTCAAAAGAATAGAGATAATTCTTTTTTTTACATTATCAGTAATGTAAATCATACAATGTACATGCGTTTGGGCTACAGGCTCTTTGCACAACAAGGCAATGCAATTATTTCTGGGACGAGGTAAGAAAATAAGTTCACTCAATCATTATTACGAATGTGCCCGTAATTAATATTTTGCGTTACAAATTTGGCTCAGTATATAATTATTTTTTATCTAAAGGAGTGGATCTTGGCTGTGTGCCAACGAATTTATGACTTAATTTGAGGTCAATCAACTTCACAGTGTGGACCCAAAAAACAAGTCTATTCAATAGTGGTCAGTCGCACAGGCATGTAAAGCTATACTGACACAATAAAGAAACTGTGCACTTTTAGGTTGTGTCTCATTTTCCAATCCTGTATGCAAACGATCTCATGTTCCCAACGTTCTTATTCATACCTCTATACTGCAGAGCAAAATTAACAAATGCATATACAATGTATATTTATTTCGTTAGTTTAGTACATGGTGCATGGATGATTAAGACATGCAATAATATCAAAATAATAATTAAGACATGTGCATAATATCCATGCCATACACACCAACACCTAGGATAGCACAAAACATATCCAGGTACTGATATTAGAAATTAATGAATAGAGCAAAGTAGCCTTATATGTCCACAGGGTTTTATTTGATAACTTTAAAATATGGTAGCAAGTCAATGGAAAAAATGCAGATTAATGGCAACTTGCGGCGACTCTCAGCTCAACATCATTTACATTGGACTCATGCCCAATGGACTGTGGCGTTGTTTAAGCGACAAGTCCCGTTTCAGTCGTAGCGTTGCTGGTGGTAGGCCTAACCGGTGTTACCATGCATTTTTCGCCGTTGATGTGAACGTTTAAATGCTGATGATAGCATTTTGCACCGAGCTCGGTTTGATGGAGGCAGCGTTAAGGTTTGCGGTGGGATAATGGGGGGGGGGGGGGGGTCGAAAAACATATCAAGTAATCATTCCTTCAATCTACAGGCCCAGAGTTATATTGACGACGGTTCTCCGTCCAGTGGTTGTTCCGTTTCTGCATGATTAGCATACCGATGTGCTGATGCACGATTATGCTATACATAGGCCTACTGCTCGGCCGACAGCGTAAACTTTACGTAACACGATGTTCTACATTAGTAAGTATGCCTAGCGAGGAAATGATTATAATGCTGATCATCGTCTTATGTAGTGTAAGGTGGGCGAAACGCCCATATTAAGCAATATTTTACGATACAATAATAACCATCAGTTCGATGAAGACATAACTGGCTATACGTGCAAGTTAGCACGAGACCTATACATTTATAACATATTTAACGCGAGATACAAAACGAGATAAAGCTCAATGAATTGAACATAACTTGTATAGGGCAAAACGCATTTTGATAAGGGCAATAACCTCTAAACATTGTATATTTATAAATAACTTCTGGTAAAATGTAGTACAATTTCTCGACCATGTAAGCACTGCATAAATACCTTCAAACTAACGCACGAATGGCACAAATCGAGAATACAAGGTGTACGAGGCAATACTGTAAAATTAACTAATCAGCGTTTACACAAAATAGTGTAAAATTACAAAATTACAATTAAAAACTTACATTTGAAGATACATGTTTAAATTTTTCGCGGTATTCACATCTGCGTAAGACGTCACAAAAAGAATATCGCGCGGCCGGTAAACCTAACGATGTCAGAATTTTTACGCGTAGGCCTTTTACCTCGTATGGGCATTTTGCCCCACCTTACCCTACAATGAGCGACTTGAACATCGGACATGAATTTATCCAATCGAACACTGACATATGGAACTTACTTCGACGGAGGACAAAAAAATCATGTTAAATCGGGACCGTAGTGTGTGTTCCATGTTAAATTAACAACATTCTTGACGTTACAGCTGACTTCGTCCACTTCAATGGAATGTCATTCCAAATTTAATCATATTTACTGTAACTGAGTTAGCAAAGCAAGTAAATAACACAGACAATCGACTATTCTAAAATTGCGAATTTCAGTTTTGAACCCCTCTGCCAGTCATTTAACACGGAATCTGGGATATATAGCTATAGGTAGAATACACAAACTTTTTTTAAATATTTTATTATGACAGAACACATGAGTAGGCAGATTTGTACCCACATTTGATTATCTTTTCACAAGAGTTGCCTGAAAAATTGAAATGAAAGTGCACTGTTTCTTATTTCCTTCAGTATAGATATGACCGGTAACGTAACAACTGAACGATTTGATTGGCCAATTCTTACACACCTCCGACACGTTAGTCGTGTTTATATTCATACGGAGTACTTCGGTAGCGATTCACTGTTTTGTATATATGTTCGAGATACTGTGGTTCGGCGTAAACATTTAAGCTACGCTACGAAGTTTAAATTATTATTTTTTGCAAATTATAACACAATGACGCACAGTGAGAAACGTACACATTGGGTCAAAGAAGGAGGTATTGGTCTTGGAGGTAATTCACTTGTTGGCATAATTTGTATACTTCATTCTACCGCATATATGTATGTGAGAATGCACTAAAAACAAGCCA